>JAFMSR010000016.1:8623429-8815694 GCA_022818135.1 Saxidomus purpurata
TAACAGCAGTTCTTTGTACAATGATACCGTGCTCAAGGCATTATAGCCGCAGTACATGGGTGTATAACTAAGCAAAGACCACTCACTAAGAATACATATGCCTTGTTGATTTCTACTGTAGCCAACAAAGCAGGAACACTCATAACTGCCGTTTAGATTATGACAGCCTTGGTTTGCTTTATCAGTACATAGAGTCGTATCTGCGGTGCACTCGTCAACGTCTGTCTCGCACCTGCTGCCTTGCCATGCAGCCTTACATACGCATCTGCCTGTTATACGGTTACACGACTGAGTGGGAGTTACTGCATTTGCGTCCACACAGTCGCACGGTGTACCACATGAGGGTCCATACCCGTTGTTACTACAAGCTGGAAACAATATAGATCTTTAGATTACAATATCTCAACTATTTCTTAATGATCTATCAATTTCTTATTTAACCAAATCTTCAACACTAAAAATCAATCAACTTAAAATTAAATGACTTAATTCACCCATTTTTCATTTTAACAGCAGTTTTGCTACGCATCCCCATTCAATTTACGAGAAACAAAAGGTCCAAAAATAGATCGCACACCAGCTTATCTAAACTGTGCAATATTTCTCCAGAGAAACTTGCTACTGAAATTGAGTGTTGTTTCCCTAGTATTACATGTAAATCTTGCTTTGAATTCAAAGTAGTATATCAAAATATAAACGTCATATTCTGAAGCATACGATATACGCCTTATTGCTTTATTACGTTCTATTTGCCATGTTGATGGTCTGCTAATACATGTACCTACCCACACACAGACTGTTGCTACTGGCGTATCCGACTGCACAAGGACACGTAAAACTTCCCGCGTTATTCGTGCATACAGAATGAGTAACACAATTATCAGCTCCAAGGGCGCATTCGTCGATGTCTTGACTGCAGTCGCTACCGCTCCAGCCTTGTTTACACACACAACCAACAGCAGGGTCGCACCTTTCAGTGTTTGTGGCATTACAGTTACAAGTATTGGCACACTGATCACCCCATGTACCGTTGCTGCAAGCTATGAATAGACACGACATACAAACACTGATTATATCTATAGCCGAACGGTAATAAGATGGTTTAATTAACAAGCAGACAAAATTTCTTTGTTTTGTACCTTATGTTTTTACAAATACTATATTAGAACAGTAAAGACATTAAGATTAATGTTCCACACAAATAAACGAGCAAGTTCAACATGAATAAACGCACACTTTTCGCTTAAGGTATCATTTCAACCAAATAAAGTCTTAAGGACATGGCAATAGCACATTCCAAAAATTGTCCAAAATTTTCTTGATCGAAGTGAATCGAATTCTTTAAAACTAGTTCTCATATCAACGTGGTGCCTAATTTCATCAAACATTTATGCAGTCAATATACTGTTGTGATAGTAATGTTCAGTGTCTGAGCTATACATGTCAACGTCACCATTCAAGATTAAACTGAGTAGGTTTAGCAAGTAATATATCCACTTACGTGTACAAGTCGATCCAGTCCCAGAATACCCTGGTGAACATACGCAGGTAAATCCGGGCGCAACATTTTTACATAGTTGACCGACTTCGTTGCACGTGTGTGTTCCAATTAAACATTCGTTATTATCTGTAAAAAAGGTTTGAATTAACACTATTTCTCTTCTAACATTTACCAACATGCACTTAACATAATTAGTGTAAATAACACATATGTTTAATTTCTCTTCCATCCGAGTGTGTTATACGAATGTGTGCAATACGAATAATCTCTTGAAAATAAGACTCAAGCGATCTGTAGTAAAAACAAGAATGCCATGAATATCACCCCCCTTGGTACCACTCCCCTTCACGCCAAGGTCACAAACACACCAATTAAATATCCAGATTTGGACTCACACATTGCTATGTACCTAAGTTTGTCTATAAAAGGCTTTGAACATAAACTGTTTTTATATTTTTGTTTGAATGAAATTGCTGACGGCGCACTATAGACGATGGACACACGGTGATCACAATAGCTCCCCATGAGCAATTAGTGCTCACTTACTAAACCACGTCATTCAAGAATTAATATGACGTCACAATTTTCAATGAAGGAGCAAGGATTTAAACATGTTTTTCAGCGTGATGCCTTACCTATACAGACGTCATTGGTATCCAGGGTGTAACCGGTGATACATGGACACAGATAAGAGCCGTCTGTGTCAGTGCACGTCTTTAAGACGTCGTTACATATATTCACAGTAAGGCATTCGTTGATATTGTCACTACACGTGGTACCAGTCCAGCCGTTTGCGCATGCGCACTCGCCATTAACCTTGTTACATTCTTCAGTGTTGGCAGCAATGCATGAACACGTCTCCCCGCAGTTAACACCATAGTGGATCGAGTCGCATTCTATGTGTTAAATATAAATAAAAAAATCACCATACTTTATTTTTAATAATAAAAACTGTAAAATCTTTTGTCTGTTAAACACATTTGTATGTTCTTTTAGTTCTTACAAATTCAAAAGAAAAGAAACTAGAATATATCAATAATATTGTTCCTATGACAAAAAAGAAAACATCTTTATTTGTTACATATAGAATTATTCTCATATTATTCTATAAGCATGAGACATACCGCTGCAACTTAGATCATGCATAAACATCTGTCCTGTCTGTAAGATTTCTTAAGTAGCTTCAGTTGATACAATATTCAAACTTTGTAGTGTACCCTGAACAGACAAAAAAACGTATGTATGTATGTAAAAGACCACTACCTGAACAGGTCCCGTCTCCTGATTGGACGTAACCAATGCTGCAAACACATGTGTACGACCCAACGTTGTCTACACAAGCTGAGTTTTCTGGACAAGGCCTAGCTACGGTGTTACATTCATTTACATTTGTCGCACACGTTTCACCCTCCCAGCCCGGATTACACGTGCAGGTTCCGTTGACTTTGTTGCATGACTTTGTATTACCATTGACAGTCTCGCACGTACAAGTCTTGGTACAGTTGGCGCCATAAGCACCGTCCTCGCACTCTGAATAGAAAGAAACAATCCGATTTAATGAATGCATCATCAATATCGACTGTGTCGGAGTACAGGACATACTCTGATATGGATTATTTTATGCCTTACACAATGTCACTTTCAAATACCCCCCCCCCGCCCCCTAATAAAATATAAAATATTTATAATTATAATCAACTTTAACGCAGCTTTTATACAGTTGTAAAATGAACTAAAAGAAGTACAGTTTACAATGAATTGTATAAGCATGAATATAATGAATAGTGAAAATAGTCTAAGAGGGGCGTGACCTGCCTCCCGTATAGTACATACCAATACATGTTTGCTGATCAACGTCCAGTTTGTAGCCATCCTCGTCGCACACGCACGAGAAACTTCCCGGCGATTCTATACACAGTTGGTTACAATCATATAAGTTGCTGTCAGAACACTCCTTTACATCTAAAACAGAATTACCAAAAATAGAACTAAAGTAAAATTAATGGAATAGATCAAATTGATTAGGGGAGAAATGTAACAATGCTTTCCATTTGACGAGAAATAATTAAACTTTTCTGTTACATATATGGTGTCTTTATTACTTGTTTTTTATGTTTGAGTTAATGAATGAATTTCATGCCGCATCGACTTTCAAGATCATATAGCTCGCATTAAAATCGCTGTATTAAAATGTAATACATGTATGCTTGACCTGTGGTCACCTCCTTGGTGGTTTGAGTCACCACTTGCATGTGACTTTACCATGTCTGCAGAGACCTAAGCTCACCAAGCGACCTTTTTACGATACACGCAGGGTGTCACCCACGGTAGTTGCAATTCTAGCACCCATTTCTTAGTTTAACCAATATTCATTATACTCAAAGCAAGCTATGACCACAAAATCAAGAGCAATTTGGCAGCTAGAAAAATAAAATTTCGAAATAAGGGAAATGAATCCGTATTGAATGTGCCGAAATAAGTAGTAGATTCATAATGAATGTGACATTAACATCTAATATAAAACAATACAAAAAAGCTAAAGGTTTTTGATAAACATTTCAACTATTGACTCTTTCGCCGTTATATTAACGAAACTCACCAACACAGTTCGTGGTTGAATTAGTATCTAAGATATAACCAGTTTTACACGTGCAAGTGTCATCACCTCCAACTCTTGCACACAGTGCCTCGCCAGAGCAATGATTTGCATTTGTACAAGCGTTCGTGGCTGCGAGGAAGAAAAAATAAAATAATCTATTAAATTTCTGTATTTTAGAAGCAACCATTGTGTATTAAATTAACCCTATATAACACGTGGTTGTATTAACTTTTTTCATTGTACTTTATACCTTATCATTGCATGTTTCTTTATTTATGTTAATATGAAATAAAAACTAACCAGACTGCTTGGTTGATGTTAACCTGAAATTACAACTAACATGTACAACCTCTAGTTTGCCCCTTGTCAGCATATAGCCGTTCATTTTCCATTTGTTTGTGAAAAGTTTGAAACTCTCAGAACACGAAAACGTAATGTAAGTATCGGCATATATACCCAGCCTAATCAAGCACCTTCAGGGACCACTTGATCAAGTCAATTAAAGCATGTTTCCAGTTAAACTCAAGTTGTCCGTTATGTATTTAATGGATACGGCAGTTTTCCGTTCACATCAGGTGTTTGGTTATAACAGATTTATCTCCGCCGGATACGGCAGTTTTCCGTTAACACCAGGTGCTAGTGAAGACAAGTTTATCTTTATTTCTTACCAGAACAGGTCCTCTTATCATCGTTGAGCTGGTAATTGTCTGGACATGAGCACCTGTAGCTGCCTACTACATTGGTACATATCTGTTCGCACCCATGCGCACCTTCGCATTCGTTTATATCTGCAACGATAAAAAAACATTGATTATTAATAAATAAATCACAGGATTTATTTTGTTTCATTGCTTGCAACATTCTGTTACAATTTTTCGTCATCTATGCATCTGTTTTACTAGAATCCACTAACACTTTCCTATAGTATTCTGTTTCTAATCAATTTTCTAAAGTTCTGTAAAATATAAGTTTGAAAAAAGGGATCATACCATTGCAGTTATTTCCGTCTTGGACAAAACCTGGGTTACAACTACAGCTGAAGCTACCATCTCCATCAGTGCAAAGCTGGCTGCATGTGTTTAGAGTAGAGTCCGCACATTCATCGATATCTGATAAAAAAGGTATGCTATTACTTCATAAAGTTAAAACATATAGGATATTTGAAAATGTTAAAATTGTATCACTTTGAGTTGAGATATATTCTTTTTTTATGCTGTAAATGTACAAGATAGCTACATTATGCGAATGTTCCACTGTAAAAAAGTAGTTCCGGCATATCTATATCACCACACTGTCTATATCATCATTGATAAAATACGAAAAATTACAATGATATATCAGTGAATTTCATTAGTTAAAATAAAATATTCCACTTTTCATATTGAATTTTAACTCAAATTCAAATATTTTTATTGACCATGTTTCAATTCATATCGACCTACCAACAACCACAACGGATTTGTATCGGCTCCCGACAGACCCTGATGTTCCATCAAGGTGGAATTATATCTGCTCGGAGGCTGGTAGCGGTATATCTATACCGTTACATACTGGCGCTCAAAAATCATGAACGTTCTGTGCTCGTAAAGATTCGACAACTCGTTGAAAAGTGAGTAAATACCGGTATCTGATTGAAAGGGATTATACAAGTACATTGCGCTCAAAAGATTCGGATGCTGCTCAATAATACTCACTGGAACAATTTCCGTTCACATCTTTGTAACCAGATGAGCAACGACACTCATAGGAACCGGGAGTGTTGACACAGATCTGATTATCAGCTGTGCACGGAGATTCCTGGCATTCGTCCTTGTCCGCATCACACTTTTCTCCAGTCCAGCCGGTTTTACAGACACAACCAGTGACGGCGTTACACGAGGAAGCACCGGAACCACAGTTACAGTTGTTTGCACAGTTAACGCCATATGTAAGTTCATTGCAAGCTAAATAAGTGGAAATAAAATGTTTAAGAAATTGAACAATTGTTAAAATTGGTCACAAAAGGCGAAGCTTTAAGGCGAACATGATAGCTTGAGGCGTGACATGTTAACACAAAGTCAACCAGATGCCAATTCGTTCGACCTAACGAATTGGCAACTGGCAATTGGCAGCCAGATGCCAATTCGATTTTTATGTAAAAATCGAATTGGCATCTGGTTGCCAGTTGCCAGTTGCCAATCCAACTTTTATTAAGAGTTTTACATAAAAATCGAATTGGCATCTGGCTGCCAGTTGCCAATTCAACTTTTGTTATGATTTTTGCATAAAAATCGAATTGGCATCTGGCTGCCAGTTGCCAATTCAACTTTTATTATGATTGTTACAAAAAAATCGAATTGGCATCTTGCCAGTTGCCAATTCAACTTTTATTATGATTTCTACATAAAAATCGAATTGGCATCTGGCTGCCAGTTGCCAAGTTTGAACGAATTTGTTATTGGCAAGTGAAAGTTGAATTGGCATCTTGAATATGAAGTTGCCAGTTGCCAGTTGCTTATTAAATTTTTTACATAAAAATCGAATTGGCATCTGGCTGCCAGTTGCCAATTCGCGAGGTTGAACGAATTGGCATCTGGTTGCCAGTTGCCACTTGCCAATAAATTTTGTATTAAAATTTTTACATAAAAATCGAATTGGCATCTGGTTGCCAGTTGCCAATTCAACTTTTATTAAAATTTTACATAAAAATCGAATTGGCATCTGGTTGCCAGTTGCTAGTTACCAATTCAACTTTTATTAAAATTTTTACATAAAAATCGAATTGGCATCTGGCTGCCAATTGCCAATTCGTGAGTTTGAACGAATTTGTTATTGGCAAGTGAAAGTTGAATTGGCATTTGGAATATGAAGTTGGTTGCCAGTTGCCAGGTGCCAATTCAACTTTTATTCAGATTTTTACATAAAAATCGAATTGGTATCTGGGTGCCAGTTGCCAATTTGCGAGGTTGAACGAATTGGCATCTAGTTGCCAGTTGCCAATTCATTTTGTATTAAAATTTTTACATAAAAATCGAATTGGCATCTGGCTGCCAATTGCCAGTTGCCAATTCGTTAGGTTGAACGAATTGGCTATTTGCAAGTGAAAGTTGAATTGGCATATGGAATATGAAGTTGGTTGCCAGTTGCCAGTAGCCAATTCAACTTTTATTCAGAATTTTACATAAAAATCGAATTGGCATCTGGGTGCCAGTTGCCAGTTGCCATTTCGCTTTTTATTCACAATTACTGACAGAAGACGAATTGGCATCTGGCTGCCAGTTGCCAGTTGCCAATTCGTGAGGATGAACGAATTGGCTATTTGCAAGTGAAAGTTAAATTGGCATCTGGAATATGAAGTTGGTTGCAAGTTGCCAGTTGCCAATTCATTTTGTATTAAGATTTTTACATAAAAATGGAATTGGCATCTGGCTGCCAGTTGCCAGTTGCCAATTCGCGTGGTTTAACAATTTTGTTTTTAGTTAATATTTGCAAGTGAAGACGAATTGGCAACAAGAGTGTGAAGTTGGCTGCCAGGTGCCAGTTGCCAATTGAATTGGCATTGAATTGGCAACCGGCAACTGGCAGCTAACTTCACGCACGCTTAGCTTCTTTGTTATATGTAGTACAACTCTTCTTATATGTGGTGGCACTGTCTTTATTTGCAGTGCATTTGAATTTGTGTGCTGTACAAACACCAATATATGCAGTAGATTTGTTATTGTGTGTAGAAGATAAAACGTTATACGTCAAAAGTACAGTGAACTCCACATAAAACGAATCCTGATATAGCAAAAGTTCGGATATAAGGAACAAACTTTCTTGACCCAATTTTATTCTTTCTTTATCTAGTATGAAAATGCTTTATGGATATAACGAATTCCGGATATAAGAAACATATTTAAATGATCTCAATGAGTTCGTTAAATACAGAGTTTACTGTTGATGTTTTAAATCATGTAAGAAATGAATTTTACTGAGTTATTTCTTTTGTCGACAATTACAAAATAAAACTATACAAAACAAAAAGATGTATTTCCAATTTGTTAAGTAAGATAGTAAAATAAGACTTTCACAGATTTGTTGTATATTCTATGGGAATGACACTTCTATACAGAGTCATATACAGTACTGTCCGGATATAACTACTTCGGATACAACGAATTTCCGGATATAACATACTCCGGATTTAAGAAACATCTTTAGATGATCCCAAGAAGTTCGTAATGAACGAAATTTACTGTACCGTGAAGGTAAATAATACAACCGTCTATGATTAAAGTTTTGTTTTATTTAAATACATATTCATTACTATATCTGTGTAAATCAGCAATTAATGTTCTGAAGCGCAGTAACACGTTAATGGATTTAATTCATTCGAAGATTTTGTCGACAAAAATGACGTCATTAGAATGCTACATCATTTGTGAAATGCAGTAACCCCACACTTCACACATCTTACACTGAACCGTCTAAAAAAGAAAATGATCAATTTATAAACTAACAACATCATTAATGTTTTATTATGTCTAGAAGATTAGTTTTACTGATAACTAATTTATTGATTTTTTCGCTGGTAATATATTCAGTTTCAACTCCGACAATGTATTGGGTGGAGTAATTTTAAATTATTTTTGAACAAATCTTGTTTTATCAGTAAATCAGTTGCTTTAAATTTCACATCGCTTTCCCATAATTATGAATTTATTTCAAAGGGCCTGGCTATGTATAGATCAAATGAAAAGAATACGCCTATATGCAAAACGAAACGATAAATGTTCATATACATGTATCTAAATATCCCAACTATTTGGGAGATATTCTGTCAACCCCTAAATAACCTGAATTCAAATTTTATAACAACACTTATGGCCGGTTGTTGAACAAATATAATAGGCGCTTAACCCTCGATTATAATAAGCCAGTTGCACAACACTGATTTATTGAACACCGACCTATCTTTCAGCAACTGATTTGATAAGCGCCGCTTATTATAATCGAGTTGCCGGAACATATTTTTCACGGTTATGATTCCGATAAACGCGCGATTATCCAAACCTGCTAGTGGGGTGGTTTATACGGCAATTTATCGTTGAACATGGGAATTATATACTCAATATGCGTGACTAATTAGTGTTAAGATTAATTATGAAGAGACATGGCTATTATAGGTATGAGCATTATTGTAGAAGAATATTTTTGTTAGAATCAGATACCGCTTTTCCGTAGAATGCGTGTTTTTCGCCTTTGATATGATTTAAAACCACAGGATTGCACCTAACAGATACTGCTAGTGATACAACGACTGGTATGCCTTTGCTTTTTATGGCAACTAACGCTTATTAATCCCTTTTATAGTTTTGTCGTTGTCCGTCTGTCGGTCCGTCCCTCAGTATGGTGTGTGCTTTTATGCGTTGAAAATAGCTCTTTGTGAGATATATGCGGCGTTATCTATATATGGCAGACATGTGCCTTGATCCAGCCTCAAGCTCTCACTTTGTTTAAAATGTAATATATATTCTGTTTAAATTACATCCATATTTCATTTAATGATGAAATAAAAGAAAGCAAGCCGATGCATGAAAGTCCGAAACAGAATACATGACTGCATATGACACAATATACATGTATCTGAATATCGTTTGTTTTTATTATGAAAATGCATTATTTCGATAAGATTGCATTTAGAAATCTACTTTATAGTGCAAGACGGTATTAAAGAAAAAGTATTTATCACGAGCCACTTTGTTCAGATGGAAATATCCGTCACCTTGGGTAACCGTCTCTGGAAGCGGTTGTTTCAATTATTGTTTGGTATAAATATTAACGATTTGAATATCTAGCCAGCTAGGAGTTTGGTTTTTGCTAGTTAAGGCCAATACCTAACTAGATTGGAATACCCAGCCAGTTGGGAGTTGGGTATACGCTAAAAATGCGTTTTGCGAATACCCAGCTAGCTTCAAATAACCTGCCAACTGGAGGTTTGGTGTTCGAAAAACGTTCAACGAATACCTAGCTAAACTCAAATATCCAGCCGGCTATGAGTTGGGTTTTTGCATAAGTTACGGCCAATACCAAGTTAGCTTCGAATAAGCCAACTCCAAGATGGCCGAGTATTCGAATCTAGCTGGGTATTCGCCTTTTTGAATACCCAGTGGTCAGAATCTGATTTAATTAAGTGTAATTAAAATTTACAAAAATGCGGTAATAAGGTTCACTATCATCTGATATACTTTCCCCGGTTTCCACATATCAGAATGAGATTTTAACATGATAATATATAATATAGTTTTATTGTATCAAATGTAGTCTACTATTATATTGTAATATATGTGATGAGATTTAATATATGTTATAATTAACAACTGCTGGTCAGTTTTAGCATTTTTATGTAAATTGTGATATTTGTGTACAGATTATGCTATATTAACAGTCTCTTGTAACTCAATTATGAGTGGCAATGTACTTTTGTTTTACTGATATTGTATGCAATGTATTTTGTACTGTGATAAAATGTACATTGATGAGACGTTAATAAATAATAATAATAAAATAAATATCATTTATAATTTACATTACAAGAAACTTAAATTAATGAAATAATTAAAAACACAAGTTCTTTCAGTTTAGAGCTGGCTGTTCCGCAATGATATTTATGAACAGATCACGCAGATATTTATGCACTCAAGTACATTTATTCATAAGAAATGTCACTGGGCTAAATTCGCTTTCCGCTTAAAATTATTTGGATGATGATGATGATAATAATAATAATCAAAGCGTCGTGAGCGCTGAAGGCCTGGGGCCTATAGGTTAACCCCCAGAAAAACAACTTTTGACCTACGTGTTTTGCGCTGAACCTTACCTAAAGCGCGGGTCGAAATGTGCAGAGGACCAAATTCAGTATATGACACAATGAATGATTCACAAATATATGGGTGGCAGGGAAGTTTGTTTTATTATAAAACGTACGTTAAATGAAAAATAATCACATAGTCAACATTATAAATTGTTTAAGCCAATAAAAATAATTCGATCTGCGCTTTGTACAACTTCAAGCGATATATGATCTGATGATGTGGATCGAAAATTCTTGTGTACCAAGGACAAGACCTTGAAACAGAAATAAACAAAGCAATACCAGCAATGAAATATAAATACAGTACTGTACAATGTGTATAACAGAGAAAACCAAAAATGATTCTGGGTTACCTTGTAGTTGTAATCGTTGAAACCGTTCACTGGGCCTTGACATGCAGCGTCCTCGATAAATGGCGGGTGATTTTGATCACGTGAGTTCCTTCTCGGGAATGTACGTAAATTATACATTTGTATCTTCTTTTTTTGAGAAATTTATTTTTAGGTAAATATATATGTAATCGTTCGTAAATAACAAAGTTGTCAATGAAATAACATCGGAAATTTGAAAATCAAACTACAAACTCTTATATCAAGCTCCGTACGTTTCCGTAAATTTCCGTAAATATCCGTACTTTTCCGTGATATGCATATGATTATCTTCCGTAATCAGCTAACAGCGCATTAATTTCTAAAACAGAAAAAATGTGTAATGCAGCCCGTAAGCTATATACCTTCCAGCAATCGTTTGAAGTTGTATGTACTCTTTTTATTTGTAATATGTTCTTATCATATGCGACATTCAAACAAAAGATTGATCTGGTCTGTCTTGCACTACTTTCGCATAGCGCATGTTTACAGTTGTTATTCGCACATAGCACAGTTAAATTTCTTGCAGGGTTTGAAATGTGGTATGCTAACTTAGGCCTAGGGACTTTCAGTCCCCAGGCCAAAAATTATAATAGTTATGATAATGAATAAAAAGTAAAATGTATTAACTGTTACTATCATTAATTCATTGCTAATATTATTATTAATGATCATGAATTATCATTACTATAATTATTATTAATATCATTATTATTATTAATGCAGATTGTACTTAAAGATAAAAATGTATATTTTAATTGTATTCTGATGTGATACGTCCGCGCAGTTTTTCTTTTCGGAAATTCTTAAAGTAAGATACTTTTTTGGCTTTATTTGGCTTATTCTACAACATCATTGTATGTATCAACCATTTCTTACACAATTTCTCTATCAAATGGCAAAAACACTGTACCTCGTTTTTAACAGATTCCTACCAATAGCACTACATTCAGTATAACATCAGCTTGTATAGGCCTAGATTAGATAACTCGTTTGCACGAACGTCGATTTTTAAGTCGTATTAAAAATCTTCCAGCAAACGAAGATAATCGGAACATAACTCAGGATTAACTCCGTGTTCGATAACTCTCTATTATGGTATAATAGCCGCTTGGATAATCGTGTGTTGTGCAACCGGCCATTAGTTAGTCTAGGACACAAGACTTCCGCCGGCAAACTATCGTGTGTTGTCAGTGTCTGCTGTGTGCTACCTTGTTTTTAGGCTTAGCAAAACGTGCAATGATGAAGACTGTTTTCTATAACAGTATTTTCCCATGCTTTTCACGTGATAATTTATGTGGGAAAGTATCTAGCAATTGACGTACAAACACTTTTAAATTAGCTAACATGTGAATTATATTGAACAAACTATATTTGCATACATAACTATTACATAAATATTGATATATTATATATTATATATGAGGAAAACATCAACAACCACACTTGTTATTCTTTATGAGGTATATGTTTGGGCCGACGCCTTCATAAAAATATTCAAATTTGATATGTACCAGCTTAAAATTATGCATATTTTATTGCACTGCATTCAAATGTGGAAGATATTGTTAATAACGTGATATCAAAGACTTGCAATTAGGTATACTATTTACACCTAATAAGTTTTTAAACAACATATATGTATTAACCTTGATCTGCACTAAGGTATAGATTTTTTGCATAAAAATCAATAAAAATACACCACATTTCATGAAGGTGTAAACTATGAAAATGATCATTTTTATCGTCAAACCGCGCGGTACCGCATATAATTTAGTATTTGTTTCTAATTTTTCTTTTTTTTTATACACATGTACTTATTGTATATGTAAAGTTAGATATATCACAGACGGGTAGACATTTGATTAAAACAATAATTATAAATCACGTGACATGAATCAACGTTACGCTATTGAAATACAGATGTACGATAACAATACAATAATCACGACTACCAACACCATTTACAAATACAGTAAACTCAGTATCTAATGAACTCCGTAGGACCGTTTAAATATGTTCCTTATATCCAGAGTTTGTTATATCCAATAAGCATTTTCATAATAAAGAAGATAAAAAATCAGGCTTAGAAAATATGTTCCTTATATCCGATAATCGCTATATCCGGATTCGTTATATACGGAGTTTACCATAATAGCAATATGTAAAATTCAAAAATATGATATGGTTCATGTAATTTCCTGTTTATGTATGAAATGTGTACCTGTACACGTCCTTTGGTCGTTTTCCAACTTGAACCCGGCTTCACAGCTGCAGGTATAACCTCCAACTGTATTTACACACGAAGTCTTCACAGAACACATATTGAGCGCGTTTTCATCGCATTCATTCACATCTGAAACATAATATGAGATATACATGTTGTTAACATAATTGATTTTAATCGAACATTTGTTTTCTAAATATTACGTCATGAAAAATTATTACGTCATTTTGTGTATAGAATAATAGGGAGAGAGGACAATTACATAGACAAGGGGCCTCGAAACGTTATCTTTACGTTAGTAAAAACTAATCCTCAATAAAATTTGCTGAGCAAAAAACATAAGATGCTTTGCGGATACGGGCCCTAAACTCTTCTGTAACTACACTCAACAGGTTTAGAAACGCAAAAGTGGCAACATATTTATTTTAACAGTGTTATCGTGTTTCAAATTAATTAAAATTTCATACACAACAAACACAATATAAAATTTAATTCTTGTAAACGTTTCAATAATTCATCCAAAAATGACTTAAATAGAAATAAAAACATACGTCATTCAATAAATGTTCAACGGGAAAATCTTTGCTCGTTTATAAAATACATGCACTAATGAACTGAGAGTAGTAATACACGTTTGCATGATTTCAAATTATATAATTGTACCCACCTATACACGTCTGGTTATCTATACCAAGGACATATCCTGTAGGACACGAGCATACCGGTGCGTTGTTTACAACTGTACAAATATCGGAGCAATTCGTTGTGGTAAAAGCCTTGCACACATCTTCCACTACAATATAAAACAGTTTGAGCAGTTTAAGAGAGTTATTTGATAAGAGATAATGTTTTATATTTAAATTTGAGGGAAGTTAGGTTATTGAATCATCAAGATCTAAATTTTTCAGATTCACACTAAAAACAGCATGCCCAGAAAAATCAATCAATCCATCCATCCATCCATCCATCCATCAATCAAAAAATCAATCAGCGACTCGATAAGCTCTGAGCTTTTTCACAGCCAAGCTAAAATGAGTATAAACTCAACATCAATCAATCAATCAATCAATCAATCAATCAATCAGAACTTAATCGCTTACATTTTACGCATGTCCTCCTGTCTGTATTGAGTTCAAAGCCGGATTCACATTCACAGTTAAAGCGTCCGTCAAGGTTGACACATATCTGTTCACATCCGGAAGTACCAACGGCACACTCGTCAATGTCTAAAAGTAAACATAACTCGTGTTAGATATCAACCAAAATACTTACATCTTTTTTTCTTTAAATATAATGTGATGAAACTTTTGTTCAAAACTGTAGTCAAGTTGTGTTACGTTTACTTATCGATTTACAGAAGAGCTCCTGTAGCGGACCATTGAAAAAGGTGTCTTAATTAATTATGCACCGGTCTAATCATTAAAACCATGGCCATTTTGATTGCAAAGCGTTTGGTATTGATATCGAGGAGTGTTAATAAAGGAACATTACTTCAACATCAATGCACGTATTCTTTGTAGCCTACTAAGCTACACGATACGTGCATGAGCGAATTTGCGCATAGCAGAGATATGAAGAAAGTCAACGAACTTCTGGAACATCCCTCGTACGTTAACTAGAGACATGTCTCTCATTCATTAATGATTAAAAGTTCTTTTTACCTGCACATTTCGTGTCGTCATTTGTATCCACGTTGTACCCGACCTCACACCCACATGTATAGCTACCAATAGTATTGGTACAAGTCTGCTCACAGGAATGTGTGGCTATATCTGCGCACTCGTCGATATCTGAATAAGTCATGAAGTTTCACATGGTTAATATATAATAATTATATACATGTAAGCACAATTGTTAATTTTTTTTACAGAGTTTTGGGGTACAAGTGTCATACCATCTGATCGGAACATTTATTACGTGTATTATTCCGATATATATGTGTACTCATATATCTATAGACGTATAAATTATGTTTTTAATGTGTCTCTGCAACATCTGTCTTTATTCATTTTAGATTTTAGATTCCGGGTATCACGAAAATGCTATGATATTACCTGAATATATTCTGTCCCTGTTAGCTTTAACATTAATATAGTTATATTACAATTTTAATGCATTATGTACCTGTGCACGTGCTATCTGTCTCTTCCTTGAAGCCTTCACGGCACGTGCATGCATAAGATCCTCTTGTATTAGTACAAACTTTATCTACATCTCCACAAATATTTGTATCGAGACATTCGTTCACGTCATTGTCACAGACCGAACCTTCCCATCCGACATTGCAGACGCATCCACGTACAGGATCGTACCTGGCTCTCTGGCTATGACAATTTGTTATACTTTTAGCACAGTTCACACCGTAGAACGGGAAGGTACACGCTGAAACAAAAGGTTAACAATAAACTTCGTCAACGTAAAATCTTCTGGGATAGCTATTTTTAGTAACACTTTGCAGGAGCACCAAAAGTTGGCCATGTTTATGAATATTTTAAGTATAAGATTGTTTTGAGTAAGAAAAACAAATCAAATATATGATACCTCTAAACACCAGTAGAAACTTGTAAAAAGTTTGAAGTACAAAGCTTTATTAAAACTTAAATACACAATCAAACATTCGCATAACAACAATGTATAAATAGTGTCAACTTAGCTTAGCCTACATTACTGTGAGTTTATCGATCATTCGGTAAAATTTAAGTTGTGGTTTCCAGGCAAATATTTCAAAAGTTCTGACTTCCTTGGGCAGTGATAGAATGTACTATATATACACACAAATGAATATTTCTTACCATTACATGTGACTTTATCTGCGTCCAAGACGAAGCCAGTATAGCAGCTGCACGTGTAACTGCCCTCTGTATTCGTACAGCCCTGTGAACACAGACCTAGGTTACACTCATTCGTATCTAAAACACGAAGAAACCAACTCAGCTATTTTAAACACATTTTATAAAAAAAAGTCTCAACTGGTTGTGTGTTTCAAGAATCTATTCGCTCTGAAAACTTTTCGTGAGGTGAAGGGTTGTTAGGTGGGGAAGGTGGTTGTTAAGTGGGATGAAGGAGGTTGTTAGGTGGGGTGGGGGGGAAGAAATATCTTCATCAAGCAGTTGTACATGTACAGTAAACTCCACATATAAAGACTCCGGATATATGGTGATTCTTGATATAAGGAACTAATTTGCTTGACCCAATTTTATTCTTTAAATGAAGATGCTATATGGACATAACATAATCCGGATATAAGGAACACATTTTAATGATCCCAAGGAGTTCGATATTAGACGGAGTTGAATGTACATGTAAAATGAATAGATTAAAACATGAACAGAAAAAAACTTTCAAGTCAGTGTCTGAAACCTACAGGTGAAAATATCTAATTGATAGAATATGTGTTTGTTGAAGTAAGATAAGGAGCATCTTTATCATATTTAAAACTATATTGTAGAATCTGGTAAATAAGCGCATGCGCTTACATTAATTTTGAGGGATACTTTTATGCGCTTATTTTTTATAAACGCGTATGCGCCTATATTTAATATGCTCTTAACATGTAGCCCTCGATTACGGAATGTTGTAAACAAGAGCTCTACCACTACTAGTTTTTCTGTCAAAAGTTACTTAAAACTTCTCAAAACTTCATTATCGCAAATACCTAGTTTTGCTTTTCACCAAATATTAAATTCAACAATCCTAGTCTATATTATACCGTTATACTTTTATTATTATCATTACTTTACTAGTATGTAAGGAAACAACAGTAAGGTATATGTTAGATATATTGGCAAAACAGTGCTTACCTGAACATGAACTTTCATTGACTAGGGTGTATCCACTGTTACAGAAACACACAGCAGTACCCTCATCGACAGTGCATCCGGAGTCACACACGGCAGGCGTACACAAATCGGCTACGTCTGTGTCTGTCGTGTCTGGAATACAAGCAAACAATACCGTATACATTGTATTTGTTATTTTTTTCTCTTAATTGATCCATGGAAATTTAAGCATCAATGTATGAGCTTTTACTAAACAAATCTGATCCACGCACATGACAGTCACGTGACAGTCACGTCAGACTGACATAATGTTAACTCAAAGTTGAACGCTGAAAGAAAGGTTAAAATGCATTGTATTATTATGTTCATATTCTTATAAAGATATGAAAACAAAAACAGCTCTGAAAAATATTGGACGGCCAATAAAAGATTATTTTTCAAATTTTGTGAGGTATGTTTCCAGGCAACGGAACATAGCTAAAAAGTTTATAAAAATGAAGTTTCATATTCATATGATCATTTTAGCTGTAACTAATCTGATCCACCTCCTTGGTCGAGTGGTTAGAATCGCTTACTTGAAACCACTGTAACCTCTCATGGATTCAGGATAATTGGTTCAAGTCCTGTTACCAACCATGTCTCTTTATGTGAGAATGTTGGCAGTTTCTTAGGGAGGATAGGGGTCTAGTGCTGATTCTTCCCAGAAACCGGATGGTTTAGTAAACCGTCCGTCTGTTTGAAATGGCCGAAATACTGTTGAAACGGACGTTACGGTTATACATCGACACTAATTTGACCTAGAAACGTACCTATCTCACATGCCGTGTTCACATCATTCCGTTTATATCCCGTGTTACAGGAGCATGTATAACTTCCGGCGGTATTCTCGCAAACCTGATCACAATTATGTGTAGATTCGTCGCATTCGTTTATATCTGTAAACAATTAAGGAATATCATTCACATAAATAATTTGAACATCACTCGTTTTTCACGGTAGATTTGTCTGGGCCAGCATCTTAACTACCCAAATCTTCCTATCGATATTTAAAAGAAAAAAAGTAATGCAGGCGCTCGTTTGGCAGTCGGTTACCATGACAATGTATATGTACATGCCAAAAGAAACTTACATTGTTTACATACTTTGCCTATCATCTTCAGACTTGTGTATATCCTAATCGTTGGTTTCCCTTAGTTTTTACCCACTGTTATAAGTGTCTACTATGGCGTTTGGTCATACATGTAAACAAGAAATGCATTCAAATTCTCTAATGTCCGCCAGTCTGTAACCAATGACAAATTTGCATATCCAAACATTACTCCAGTGCTTACCCACCTTTGCAAGTGACCAGGTCCGCAGAAAGTCTATAACCGGAAGGGCATTCGCATTCAAAACTTCCCCGAGTGTTCACACATGTCCCATCAGTGCACGAAGCGTTTAAACATTCATTCACATCTGCAAATAAATGAAATTAAACTAGAACATACTTCTTATTGCTCCCATAATATATTTCTACATTCTAAAAATACTCTGCTAGAAAATAACAACAGAAAGTAAATCAAATTCGTTGTTAGAAATTTTGTATATAGAAAATGGCATCGTGCACGTACAGTTTGAAACAATCCTCATAAATAAACGTCAAAAAATACCACAACAACACAAAATAAATCTAATACCTTCACATTTATCACCGTTCAAAACAAATCCTGACGGGCACGGAGAGCACGTGAAGGCGGGTAAAGAAGAATTGGCTTTATTTGCTTCCGCAGAAGTGTCCGTACAGGTCTGGCCGTCAAAGCAGGGGGAAGTTTCACAGCCGTCATCGTCGGTTTCACAATTGTCACCTAAAAATAGATTTTAGACATGTGACGTCATTGCTTCTGATCCACATGCAAAAACGGCTAACAATTAATTCTTTTTGAGACAGCTGTATAAACAAAAGTGCACTGTAAATTATGTTTGTAAAGAATTACTGGGATCCTTTGGCGACCAACATTATTACACATTTGTATTGCCATGCAGATAACTACCAGCTAAAAAAAGAAGATATGAAATGCAGGCTAACTGGTTGCTAAACACAACTATACTATATACATATATTACAGAATAATAGTGAAACAATCAGCTAACGACTGGCTCACTTTCTGATTATAGTATAGCGTTGAGCTGGCTATTAAAAAGAAAACGAACTACTCATGGCAATTTATATTGCCTGGAGCCATTTTTGACGTCAAGAACGTATCATCAATACGTCATGAACATACCTGTCCAATATGACTCACAAGTACACAATGCCACATTAAACTGGTCTTTTGTTTCTGTTGTTTCTAGGAAGTTTGTAAAGTCACATGTTCCGTGTGAGGAGCAGCCCGAACAAGCCACCACATTTATGTCAAGCTGGGTAACTTCTTGCAGATTGTCTGTCGCTGTAAAACTACAAAACAAAAGGTAAAATTTCGTCATTCTCAAAACACTGCTCTGGTCCAAGACGAATACAAATCGCAAGCCATTACTATTATATTCAATAAAAAAGAGATACATCTCTAATTTCAAAGAGATATATTTCGTTTAAAAGACATATCTTGTTCATGCCAAAATATATCTTTGTATCACAGAAAAACTTTTATTAAATTTTAGGAGATATCTCTTCTATTTACAGAGATATCTGTTTAACATCATTTGAGAGATATATTTCTATTTTTTACAGATATCTCTCTAAGTTTAGAAATATATCTCTTTTTTAAACAGATATCTCTTTACCAGAGATATCTTTTGTTGAATGATATATATCTGTGTACGGTATAGAGATATCTCAATTGTGTTTTTTGATATCTCTTTAGTATTGGGGGATATTTTTTAAAAGAAAGATATCTCCTTATTTACAGAGATATCTCTGAATTTATTTTAGTAAATATCTCTCTGAAATCAGATAGATATCTCTTTTTCATTGAATAGTAAAAGAGCTATCTCTTATTTCAAAGAGATATCTTTCGTTTAAATAGCAAAATCTCTTTTACGCTGAAAAATATCTTTGTACCACAGAAAAATATCTCCTGAACTTCAAGAGATATCTCTTCTACGTACAGAGATATCTGTTTAATATCATTTGAGAGATGTCTTTCTGTTTTTGAGAGATATCTCTCGCAGCTACATAAATGTTTCCCCAAGTTAAAGACCTATCTTTATATTTTAAACAGAAAACTCTTTTTCAGAGATATCTTTTGATGTTGGAGATATATCTTTGAACGGAAGAGAGAGTAAGTCTTTATTACAGTGAGATAAATCCATTTAGTGTTGGGAGATATCTTTCAAAATATGAGAGATATCTCTTTTAAAAGAAAGACGCCTTCTAATTTACAGAGGTATCTCGGAATTTATGAGATGTCTCCCCTATTTTAGAATATATCCTTATAAAATCAGAGATATCTCTTTTTTGATCAATTAGTTAATTTGTTTGCCATAAATACATATTTATGTATCTTGTCTTTAAACCATATTAAAAATAAAAGGAAGTGTGTTCATTGCGCATGCGTATGGAGCACCAAAGCTGTTTTAAAAAATAAAATATCAATTTACTGTTACATCGTTTTACTGTGATACGCTTGACTACATACAATCAATAGCAGTACCAGTATAGATCAAATATATCTTTTATTAAGTCATTATTAGTTACATCGTACTCTCCGTCTATAATGTCCCTGATTTTTCTTATTGTACAGTAACGCCCTTAACATATACGATGACGTCAGCAAACACAATTTGAATACTGAACTGGAAAGTTATACAGTAAAACTACGTATATAGCTCAATTCCACATACATGTATAAGGAACACATTTTCTGTGCCAAATTTTATTCCTTCTTTATTTTATGTAAAAAAAATATATGGATATAACAAACTCCGGATATAAGGAACATATTTAAATCCCAAGGTTAATGAGTTCGTTACATACGGAATGTACTGTAAATGTTTCAATCACTGCTTACCTTAGCGTCACCGGATTCAGATCAGTCAAAGTAAAAGCTACTGTGACAGATTCATCTGCGTTATCTGTCCGTTGAATACCAGCTATGTCCGATGACAGAGCTGTCGTCACGGTTCCGTCATCTGTAGCCTTTACTTGGATCGTGCTTTCAACGTTAACCGTAGCATTAACGTAATATTTCCCGCTGATTTCAGTTGCTCCAGACAGGTCACTAAACACCGGGACTTGATTTTCTGGAATCGATAGTGCATATTTTACTTTTTTTTGCAAAGTGAATTGGTTCTAATGAGAAAAATCCACATAATTATATATCCTTGCGCCAGTCGGGATCGACTGTTTGCTGGCTACAATTTTACAAATCCTTGCGCCAGCCGGGACTATTTGCTGATATATTTTTCCACGAATCTTACATGTGGATTTATGCTTATTGCAACATAGGATAAATGGTAAAACATATTCTGAATAAGCCTATGCAACCATGGTAACTGTTTTATTTTGAATAAGCTACTGCAATCTGTGCAACCATGATAACTGTGATTACCTAATCAAACATTTAAGAGGACAGTAGTTGATTTTATTGTGGTAGAAGTTATTTATTATCCATACCACAACGACCTACCAATGGCAGAATTTAGAGATACTACAGGTGCAGGCTACACAGCTCTAGCCTTTAGAAGATTTTTAAATGTGTCTCCTAAATAAGTCTTTTTAAAACTAGAGGTTATGAAGACAAATACCATGACCAACATTCAAAATGATTTGATTTCTTGAGTGTTCAAGAAGTTTTTCTATGATATGACCTGGTAACCTAGTTTTTGACCCCACGTAATCCAGTTTCGAATTTAAGATTATCAAAACAGACTTTCTGACGAATTTTCAGAATTATTGGGTATAAAATGCTTTCACTGTGTTCACAAACCACTTGTGGACGGACGGACAAGAGACGACGGACACCCAGAGCTCCTTACAGCATGCCAGGAGTACTTTGAGCTCAGGTGAGCTAAATTACAAACAATGACTGATTCTTTAACAAACCTGCTATAGTACGCTTTTGATCATAATCTTTGAATGCTTCTAACGTGTTGGTAGCCAACTTTGTGTTATTTGAGACGATGTAGTCATAAATACATGGCTGGTTGTCGGCATTACATACAAGCCGGGCTTCAGCAAGCTGTACTTCTGTGAAATCGCCGAAGTTTGGAGTGAAATCGGGATCTCTGTAAGTCTCATGAGACTCGCCAGGTTTGTAATAAAATACAGATTCGGCTGCAGTTGTCGCCCCTGCAAAAAGAAGATAACACTTCTCAGATCAAACATTCATTTGTCGTTTTGTACTTGATACATTTTGTATATTAAAGCACTCATGGTATATTGCAAAACCTTTTTAACTAAAACTTTAAGGAAACGAGATCTGACTAAAAGGTGGAACATGTTTTAGTTGATATGAAACTATCTACCATCAGTTAGTCAGTCGGTCGGTACATACAAGGTCATGTATAAGTCAGACTAGTTGGGTTTTTCCCACTTGATGCAGTGTGAACAATGCTTACATGTTTCTCCAAAATTATTGTAAATAGCCTCAGCAGAACTTGTTGGTGGTATTGCAGTTGCGGAGTTTCTTGGAATGAGATCGTCGTTTTTGTTGTCATTGAAGTTACCCAGAAGCCCCGATGTAAATGTCTGGTACCGTGTTTTCTCGAGAGAGAACAGCAATTGCAGCACACCATTTGCATCTGTTATAATCGCCATAGCACCTAGAAGGTAGTTACATTTTATTCGCATACAAAGTGAAAAAAGTTCGTTTGCATTCATAAAATAAATAGACAATAGTACAGTGAAATGGACCGTTACATTATATTAGGACAAATGAAATGGCCCTTTACATTATTTTAGGACAAATGAAATGGCCTTTTACATTATTTTAGAACAAATGAAATGGCCCTTTACATTATTTTAGGATAAATGAAATGGACCGTAACATTATTTAAGGACAAATGAAATGGCCTTTTACATTATTTTAGAACAAATGAAATGGCCTTTTACATTATTTTAGAACAAATGAAATGGCCCTTTACATTATTTTAGGATAAATGAAATGGACCGTAACATTATTTAAGGACAAATGAAATGGCCCGTTACATTATTTTGGTACTAATGAAATGGCCCTTTACATTATTTTAGGACAAATGAAATGGACCGTTACATTATTTTAGGACAAATTTTAAAGCGTACCAATATCCATTTTCTTTTCATGGCTTGGTGGATTATTCAGCGAATTAATTTTAATATTGTTGCAAACATTGGACAATTCAAAGCGAGGCTGGTAAAAATGACGTTGTATCACGTGGTATTATCATACTGAAAATGCATATTTAATTACAATTGGGAAGGAAATATGCATTTGGCCGGTTAGCTCAGTCGATCGATCATTCGGTTTAACATCTCTGTAAGCGAAGGGCCATGGGATCGCATTTCGGTCAATGTGTTTTTTTCTCACCCTGTGATATGTGGCCCCTTCTGACTGACTAAAATTAATTTCAAATCAAGCTGCCAATCGCTTTCACATACTCAAAATTGCGTGGACTATCTTTAAATGTTTTAATCATGTGACAATTACCTGCGTCAGGAAATCGTGCGATGAGTGATTGGTTACTTCTGCTCAAGGTAATACCCGAAAGTACTTTGTTAAACTGATTGCCGTCTGCATAAAAATCCAATGATAAATCTACATGTTCTTCGTCTGCCTTGCTCGATCCTGCTAGGACGGCCCAACTGGTACGGTTAGAATTCAGTTCCACCTGAATTTTTTAAGAAATAGAAATTCTTGAAACTTTTAAAATCATGGGCACCGTATGCCTGCAAGCCTGGTATAAAATAATAGGGTTCGGAAGGTAAATATGCTAAGAAAAGGTGTCTCATAAATCAGAAATGACTGGCCTTTCAAGTAGGGTTGATGCTATAATAAACAAACACTTTACTTTCATATTATATCATATATATATATTCCTGTGCTTTATCAGTGAATAACCTACAGGGAGCAGTTTGAATGCGTAATAATAAAATTACGAGTAGGCATAAACCCATCTTAAAAATAATAAGCAATTTAAACAACTACCTGCATCCAAAAGGTTTCCCCAGCTATAGCGACAGCAGTGAAAACCGTTGCCGGTAGCGTTGCACCGCTGTTTGACAGCGCGATTCCGGTTCTACCTTGAATCATGATGTTTTCATTTGCATATTCAACAAGGATGTATTCCCCTAGTCCATTAAATGTGTAACTTAAACCGTCGAGGGTACCAATATGTGGATCTCCTGCGGTGTTACCTGTAATATACAGACACCCCTCCTATAAGTTGTCATCTCTGTTTAGCCAATAGTTAAGCAAAATTAAGTGTGACCAAGATACATTACTGTAAAGATCATCAACGTCCATAAAAACGCAGTGGACTGTAGCGGTAAATACCGAGAAGAACCAATCCCTATCAAGAGTTGTCGTTCCTTTATTGACAAAACTTTACTCTTGTACTCTTCATGATTTGTACTATTCATGATTGGAGGATAATAAAGTATATAACCTATGTAGTATTTAACGATCTTACACGAGATCTTGTAATATGGCTTATTTCGTAACGGTAAGTGCCGACGAGAACCAATCCCTAATCAAAAGTTGTCATTCCTTTCCTGTCAAGAATCGAGCGGATATTTATGCGACATTTCATAGTGAAATTGTCTATATATAGTATTTTGTATTTGTGTCTTGTAAATTGGATTATTTCGCGGAGTGATATCAATTGTAAAACTACACGAACTTTTTTAGGCGTTGACAAAGGTATGAGTGAGGGTTCAATACCGTGTAAATCAGACATCTTCCATGGTTTTATAATATCTGTCACACGAACGAATTAATCTTCATCGCAGCTGCAAATTGCATTTTATCAGACAGTTAAGCGGAATAGATAGAATCTAAGTAAAACTTGAAAAAACATCGTCCAACTCTCCATTCAAGTGGCAGACGGTGTTGAAATACAAAAATAAATCTAGTGTAATTCGGTGCATAAGCAAAATGGATCGAGTCCCAGTCCAAAAATAACTCACCCATTTCCGCATTCTGTGTTCCTTGGCAACTATCAGACGGAGGTGTCACATCGAAAAAAAGATTGCATAGGCCAGCTGAACAGCAAACTTCTTTATAATAGATGTCTTGCTGTTGGTACTCGGCTCCCATAGTTTTGGGATTTTTTCTCGCATATCTTCCGCGGCCATTTCCCCCACGGATGAAAGTAAAAGTTGGCGCCCGGTATCCACACGTCTGAAAAAAGTGATGAAATGTGTCTTCTAGGAACGAATGAAAATAATCATCTGGATATCCGCCGATACAGACGAATCATTAAACAATTGTATTTAAAAAGAAAAACTGTATCAGACCTTTTCGTTACCATGTCTGTAACAGGATCAGTGTAAAACATACAATTACTGATATACATTTTGTACTTGTAATATAGTTGTGTTTATGTAATAGTTAGAGGCTAAAAAGAGAGATTCATTCAATATAGAAACCCAAAGGAGGGAGCGCTAGCGACCGACTTGGTTTCTATGTTGGATATTTTTTTCTATTTTAGCCTCTACTGGCTTAGTGTTTGCCCTACATCTACATTTTATGACGTCATGCACAAAACAAAACAGGTCTATAGAGTCTTGCTATATTAAGATAGAGTGATACATAGAATGACCTGTCAGAAGTTAATGGCAAATAGACAGGGAACATTTTAAAGTTTTAGACATTTCATTGGACAGAAATGTAGGGCAAACACTAAACATGACTGTAGATGTGTGCACATGTACTGGTGTTTAAAGTGCGTGTTGCTTTTACCTTTCCGTAAGTAAAGCTCACAGAGGAAGAATTTATATAAAAAGCACTCCCAGGACGTATTTCAGATAGGTCCGTTGCACTTGTAAAGTCGTAGGTTGAATCTGTTAGCGCTTGTCCAAGGGTGCAGGGGCACTGTGGAAAACTATTGAAGTTCTGCTCATATGCCGCAACGTTCTGTTTCTCACAGCTATGCCATCTCCTACAAATTAGCTTAGAGCTCGTGCAGTCTCTACTCGTGTAAGAGTAGGCAAAAGCTCCGTAACAATCTAAAAGAAAGAACATTTAAGATATTATTAAAAGCTTTTTGTGAGATATTCTCCTATAGAGAATACAGAACAGGTTACCACGCGTTTTAAAAGGAAAATTGTACCATTTATCAAAGTCCTGCAATTTAAACAAAGCAGCATAAATCGTATAAAATGAAAGGCCTTTGAGTGCTCAACATTTTCAACAGTTCACGGCAAGATATTTGCCTTGTATTGATGCCCGGATGTCAATTTAGAATAGGCATGCGCAGTGAAACAAATACTACTACTGTATGTTGGGTAATTTTCGAGTGAATTTGTGAGAATACAGACTTATGCGCAAATTATAAATTCGCGAAAGGAGAAGCCTCGTATAGTAAATCTATGTGAACTTGATGAATACTTTTTAATTAGCGAAGTGGGAAGTCCCAAAAATAACGAAAATTGAATCATCGCGAACATTACCAAATTTACAGTACTTTGTTACCGTTGTTTTCCCAGTACAGATTCTTGTCAGCTTGTCTGTATGTATCATCACTGACTGCCGTTCCAAACACGCCTACGGCTTCACCATCCCTTATCACGCCTATGAAAGCGTCTTCACTTCTTATATTCATTCCGTTCAGTTGGTACACGTTGAAAACGTAAGACGATGCACCATTTGACACATAAATCATTTGAAACGTTGCCGTCTGAAAACAAACAAACAAATTACTATAGAACGCCCATTCTTTGTTATTTCTTTAGAAACTAATAATTGATATAGAACAAACAGTAGCAAAATTAAGTTCAAGTCCTATAATAACATTATCGTTTTGGAATCTAACTGAAAGTTCACGAGATAGTATGTATGCATGTATGTACGTATGTACGTACGTATGTATGTATTTTTTCAGCACCAAGTATCAAGGATAACACAATAAAGAGCAAGCTCTTATTTTATTTTCATTTTTGTCTTTATTTTAAAGACAGAAGCAGATACAAGGGAGTCCGGGTACCAGACCCTAGTTCTTGTTACGAATAGATCCCTTGGTTCTTTTACATGCCCGGTGTATAGCACCGATATACGCGAGATTAGTTGTTTATGTGTCGTTAAATTCTGGTGATAACGGTCATGCAGTCCACAAACGCTGAGTTCGAACAATAATCTAGTTTGATAAGGTGTTTCAAGACACGTAGCATCGCACGTGCAGATGTTAATCCAGCAATACTTGTGCATCACAAACGATAACTGCTAGCTTTTTTTCCTTCATAAACATGTATTTAGTTATTTTGTTATATGCGACATACATATAAATTTGTCATTAAGGGTTTTAATGGCCCGTGATAACCTTTTACCACTTTAACACTTACGATCGATTATAGTGAAACATAATCAACTTACACCATTCACATTTTCCTCGTAGTGAGGCATATTATGCCATGTGACAACAAGTAAAAAGTCTGGCATAAAGTTCGAAACTGTTTCCTGCGTCTCATTTGCGACCAAGGCTTGCGCTTTTATCACTGCTTCGTGGGTCTTCAGGGTGCAATCTTCCGTTACGTCGTATTCGTGGAACCAGACGTCACCACTGTTGGTATTATCCAGGTCCATTAAGAACGGTGCCATGCAGAATTTATTCTTGTAACTTTTTGGAGTCTGTCCGTGATTAGGAACTTTGTAATTATTGTATCGGCGTTTCAGGCAAACAAGTCCATTTCTGCATATCTAAAGAAAAAAACACACACATAAAGGTTTATACATAGTAAATTTTAGTAATATAATAATATTTGTATGATTGTGTCCGTTTAAAAAAAATCACCACTTCGACTGATTTGTAATAACGTAAAAGACGGTTTGTTATGAGGATTTTAATGCGCTAAAATTTCGTCTTAAACCATTGTTTACAGGAGAGGTCAAGTGAATATTCAATTTTGTATTTCCTTTGTTTGCAACTTAAAAGTATTTCCTAAAAATGTATAGATATATATTTACATACTTATACTTCCCACACTTATAAACACGATATAAACTTTTAAAGTTTTTTTCAACGAATAACCATCGTTTCCTTTTAATCTGCTTCAAAATCATAATGTCCGACGATCCTCATACTGGCTTTTTTACAAAGCTAATATTGTAAGGTTGCTAAAAAGTTCGACTAAACCATTGAAAGCAACTGTTCAATCCTCTATACGTACGTTTTTCGTTGGAGGATATTTCTTTATTTGCTTTTGTTTTAAGTAATAAATCGAGAAAGGAGATGGATTTGTCGATATTGTTCCTTTTAGGAAGTTGTTATTATTTTACTCTCTGTATAGGTGGATACATTATTTACACCAACCCGCAGAGGTTATACAATTTTTATCCCCACAGGAATAAGTAGCCCTAAGTATACATGTGTATATAGGACACAAACGCCATTCAGATGTGACTAATTACATACTGAGATAGCACTATTTAAGGGGTCGTGTAATAAGTCAGACTGTTTTAAGGATATTGAAGACTTACATGAAACTTCTTGAAGCACTGGCCTTCAAAAGGAACTCTGTAACCGTTAGTTCGCACTGGTATTGCATAGCAACCATCGTCGCCGGGGGGTAAACGCGTATCACCATTTGCAGAACCGAAAGAAAGAAAAAGACCTGAAAAAAGTAAATAAGAAAATACTCAACATCTGTATCGCCTGAAATGTGGAGTACTTTTTATTCATAAATAATTGCTTTTGACGGAAGTGACGCAAAAAAGGACCATGGACGCAAGATTTTGGCTTTAAATAAAATGCAAATAGTCAAAGCCATAATTGCAACCGAAAAATACGCCGTCATCCTTTTGTGATTTCATTTCAACCTTTGGTGCCGGGCAATTTTGTATGTCAAAATAATAATAACAAACTTTATCATCTATCAACTGTCTGTAACTGGCCAAAGCAAGTGCAAGTTCTTATGAAAGAATGCGCGTAGAAAAGGTAGTTCTATACATAAGGGTAACGTTCACCATATTACATGGCGGACAACTCCAGTGCCTTCAGCACTTTGATTTCGCAGGCAGGAATGTACAATTATTCAATAAGTTGAAGAGCAGCTGAATGAGGATATTGAAAAGACAAAAGGGGCAAAACGTATTTAAAGATTTCAACATAATTATGATAATATATTCAAGTTATGAATTTGAAAATGTTTATTCAAAGTTGTAATTCAGTCTGTGAATCATTTGGCTCTTCATGAAAATCTACGTGACAGGGTGTTTTAGTTACCGTTTGAAGATGAGTCTCCACAATAGTTTTGTGAAGGAGGGGCGCTAGTCGTGGTAGCTTGTGTTGGTGTCCCAGTAGTGGATTGTGCATCTGTGCTTGTTGTCGTCCCTGCTGTCGTGGTTGTTTGTACTGTTGTTGTTGTTTGTGGCGCATTCGTAGTCGACTGCTCCTCCGTGGTCGATTCAGTCGGCGGCTCCATAGTTGCTCCGTCGGCTTTTTCTAGGATAATCGTATCGAGGAGAACGAACATGAGTATCAGCTTCCACCTCATCTTCATTCTGAAAAAAACCGCGCAAAAGAAAAACGTAAATGTAAATTTTTTGATAAGTACATATCGTTTAAACCCCGCTCTAGAAGAACACTCAAGTTGCGCATTCATTACATACTTCTAAGTATTTTAACAAGTCAGCTTCTGAGAACTTATTATTAATAAATTTGAAACTTGTTTTTAGGACAAAAATTCAGTAGTCAGATTCGCTACAGCAGTTTAACACATGTCCTCATTAGAACATATTTAACAACATTTCAATTTGCCAACTGTTGAAACTTGGTGAAGAAACATTTTTGCAGCTTACAAATTTTGAAATAAAAAACGCTAGATGTTGGGGATTTTTTTTATAGAAAAAAATAGATTTTTTTTCCTGGGTGTGATAACAAACGGGGATTTGACCAGCGGTTACAATGTTAAACGAACCATACCCAAATATTTTACGGAGGAAACAATTTTTATCCACGTTAATCATGAACAATATACATTTACATTGCCAGATTTCATCGATCCTGTCATATTTAACATAAAATTTCAAATGAATCTAGGACTGTAAGTGCGACCTGTGTCCTATAACATTCCTCGCAATCTTGTTTTATGGTCTTACATTAGTATCCGCCCAGTCCGAACAGAAATCAGTCAGCCGTGGTAATAAAAAGAATAGGAACTGGTTTCACTTACCAAATTAAGTGTGATGAAATACCAATAACTATAATAGGTTACAACATAATTAACTAATATAAGTAATGTTTTGACATGTAGCGCCAACGTCAAACAGTATACCTTATTTTTCATTCTTTTCATTCCCTCACAAAATTTCAACTTTTTCAGGGAAACAATGATACATGTACCTTGAAAAACTTAAACATTTTGTTATACTTTTAGCAGTAATTAAAACTCAACGAGCACGGACTAAGCAGGGTATCTACAACATGCAGCATCAGTTTTTGTTAGTTTGATTTGAATTAATTAGACGAGTGAAAGTACATGTAGTAACATATCTCATCAAGTGCGTAAATACGAGATAAAATGACAAATAATATCCTGAATAAGATAAGCACGAACTTGACAACCACGTCACTGATGGGAGATGGGACAATCGAACTAATAAAGTACCCAACCTTCTGATACATGCATGGTGAAGTACGTGACAAAGTCTACATTCTTCTCCATTTAGATTGTTTAAAGTCCTGGCCGACATTGGGATTACTCCCTCGGGGAACTTGCCAAGAGTCCTGACAGGACGGATGCAGACATAAGATAAGTATAACATGTTCATAAGTGGAAATCCCCGAGGGTACCAGACCCTAGCTCTTTTACACAGACCCCGAATAAGTTTGAACGGTGGGGATGAAAAAAAAAAAAAAAACTTTTTTCGATGTTACTCAAAACTGCTATGTGGATAGAAAATGATCTAACTAAGAAAAAGAATACCAACCCTATGTTTTTTCAAAATACATTTAGTTCCTTTTTATGTCTGTTACAATTAACGTAAAAATAGCGCAGGGGAGTGAATGTTTATTCACATTAACGCGAAATATGTATCTCATGTGAGAAAGGGAATCGGGTTCTAAACCTAGTTCTTTTACGAATAGATTCGTTGGTTCTTTTACGTTCTAGATGTACGTGTAAAACGACATGAGACTAATGGGTTTCTAACCAGTTCTTACTAGATTAAACCCTCTCGGCAGTCCAGAGCCACCACGCCACCCACGCGAGACAGATTCATATGTTTCTTTATTAAAAACAAGACGAAAAAATGAACCAATCTCTTTTAACTATATACATCAAAACTTCCAGAATAAGGGTATTGTATGTGTTAGCATTTGAGTATTTAGCTAATAACGCTCGTCACTATAGCGACTTAAGGATGGAATATTCACAGCCTAGGACTGTTCAGTTTTTGAAAGTTAATAATTGTAAGAATATTTGTAGCAGGTGTGTTTTCACCACAAATTCTTATAGTTAGCCACACCCAAAAGTCTACCTGTATACAAAATGTAAAATACTAGAACACCCATGATTCAAATGAAAGATGGTCTTGCCTTTTCTTTCAACTAAAAATCACGAATTTCTGGGTATCATATGACATTATTTGTGCGACCGATTTACGTTTGAAAGTTTATTGCAAGATGACTAAGTACAACTGTGTTCATAAGTATAATGCGATTTTGTAGTACTTTTGAAACGGGTGTAATATCCCCCGAGGGAAAAAATATTTTCAATCTTTAACATTCACCTAGTTTGTTTCACAGTTAATAAATTAAAATTTGGAGGTAAACTTTTTTATGTATAAATATTGTATCAACTAAGTGTTTGAAATGTTGAAATGTTAAACTAAAAACGAGTTTGTCTGTAGACAAATTAACATGATGTGCAATTGGATGCGAATACTTAACTAGGAGTGATGCAACTCGAAGTACAACGTATACGAATTTAAACTGTGCCTATCAGTTATAGAAATATCGGACATTTTATGTCTATTTTTTATGTGCGGAGAAATCAGAAATATCAGTTCTATAACTTATTTAGTCAAATAAAAGAATTTTTGACAATTACTGAAAGTCTTGGTATATATTGAAACTTCAAGAACTTGAAAATGTTTTCTTTTACACTGAGGAAATATCTTAACTAATTCAAATTATGCAAAGAAACATATACATGGCCAATTTTGACCCTAGGGGCATTATCAGAAAAGATATTGGAGAGGACCACTAGGCAATGCTACCAATCAAATATCTAAGCTCTAGACCTTGTAATTATGGAGAAGAATTTCATACTTTTCCTACACATGTCGATCTAAAATACTGACACCAAGCGTGTGGTCATGTTTAACCCGGGGCCTAAGTTGAATAATCTTGGTAGGCGACAACTAGGCGATGCTACATGTTAAAAAGTAATGGTCTAAACCCATCGTTTTAGGCCCTTAATTCATGTAAACCTTTTTCATGTAAACGGGTTTTGACAAGTTTTTCAAGTTTCTTATTTTAGTCCACATAGAATAAGTGACCCTGGGGGTAAGGCCAATTTTGACCCTAGGGGCATAATTTGAGCAATCGTGGTACAGGACCACCAGGCAATACGACAATGCAAATGTATAGCTAAGGATAGGGTGATGTAAATTTTAAAATTGGTTCTTCATTTAAGTCTATATAAAACAAATTACCTCTGGGGCGGGGTCAATTTTGACCCAAGGGGAAAAATTGAACAATTTTAGTAGAGGACTACTATATTATGCTACACACCACATATCTAAGCTCTAGGCTTCAGGTTATGAAACAAGATTTTAAAAAATATTTCCTTATACATGTCTATATAAAACATGCGACCCCTCTGGCGTAGCAAATTTTGACCACAGGGGCATGATTTGAACAAACATGGCCGGTAGAACGCCATTAGATGATTGTACTTACCAAACATCTAAGCACAGGCATTGCGTTTTTTGGAGAAGACTTTCAAAGACTTTTTCTATATTTTAAGCACTCGTGGCAATTTTGGTCAGTCAGTTGTACCAGTAAAAGCTTCATGCCAGGATGTTTCAAGGTAAATGATATTCCATAAAGTAGTTTATGAGAATCCATTTGAATCAAAAACAGAACGACGGGCGGACGGATATCCAGCAATCTTAAAATGATACAGCTTACATCCTATATTTGCTAAGTTGGTTTCAAAATTATATCTGATAACCTACGGACCGTGAAACTAATCAGAGAAAAGAAAGAACGAAACAGTGTGTTTTAATAGAAACGAAACTACACCAAATCACGAATAGGCGTTGTAGGTCAGTATTTCAGAAAACACTACTTTGAATACATAATTTTATGAAATTGGCAACAGTAAAATAGATCGAACAATAGAGAGTAACGACCGATTATCTAAAAGAATGAGAGTAAGAAAAGTACACCCTACCACCACCCAGTCTCTGATTTCACATATTTGATACGAGATACCCATATTTCAGTAGAAGGCAACAGTGCTTCAACATCAACGGGACTGACCGTGTCATGGGAATGTGTTACATTTACCTGTACTGACCTTTAAACTCCAAATGGCCATTGGACACGACGCATTTGACCTATGGAACTCCGACCTAAAAATTAAATCACCGGTATGGATATCAAAAACCACTTTGCAACGTCCTCTCCCTAGATCGAAATTGATTAAAAGTTTACCGATAATATCATTGATAATATCGGCAAACGTAACTAATATAGACTGGTTTTAAAATTTGTAATAAATTTGAATTTTTCGAAAACATTTTCCTTAATGTAATTGTTTTTCTTCTACTCTCTCTCTCTCTCCGTACCTTTCAGTATAACCATTAATATTTAAAGTTTTAATTATGTAATTTAACTTTTACTTGTTTTAATATTAAACTATTCAAGATTTTGTAATTTTCAAAACAATTATGTTAAAAAAACCAAAAAAAAAAAAAAAAAAACCCCCTCGCCCCCCCCCCCCCCCCTGTGCATTAATTTTAAAGTTTTAATTATGTAAGATTAAATATTAGATTTTGTAATTCACTGTACACGTATAACGCATAAGATATGAAGTTAAAACATCAATCTCAACTTAATCAATGACATATTCATAAAACGTCTATGTTAACTTTATTAACTCGCGTTTTGCGTGTTAAATAACATCGAAGATTCCATCTACAAGAATCAAAAGCTTACATTGTACATGTGTATCTCATTTGTTAGCGAGTGAACTGACACGATAATTCAACAAATTCTCATACGATTTCAACGTTAAATACTTTTAAATACTATTTTTAACGTTCCAAACTATTAAAAATTATAGATCACAACTTAAACAATAACTAATAATAAATAACAATTGAAAAGACAACCCCAAAAAATCTTGCTTGAATGTCTTCAGTTCTTTATTTATATGCGAATTATGATTTTGCTTTTGTTTATAAAGTCGAGCAAAGATGATACCAGTTCTTTTCTGCTAAAAGGTCTGGAAAAACACGTGCTCCCGGAGAATACTTATCACAACGTATATATATTTTGGTATTTCAACTAAATATTTATTACACATGGCACTATTTCACAGTTACCAATATATATCAATGCTGCCTATATTTGCCAGCTTAAAGTTAAATTACCCTTTAAAATATTCGTAATGAGTTATGATCAAGAACGAAGGTGAACACAATGTTTTGAAAACAGGTTAAAAGTGAGTTAAGCTGAGCTTTTTTATTGAAAGATATGAATTAAAATGTATGTAACAGAAAGGACCGAATTTCTATTTTTTGACTAGGATAGTCAAAACAAAAAGAAGATTTATATCCATTTTCTCTATATTCAATAGGAGTAAAACTGTTCTATTGTTCATATACTGTTGTTAAAACTCTGGCAATGCTCCTATTTTCTATAAAATTATGATGGTCACTTTGAAATCAAAAGCCTTTATTAGTGGCAAAGCTCTGTGAGGAAAAAAAACTATAAATTGTTGCTGCCAAAGAGCAAGAGAAAAGTCCCAAAACTCACCGAGATACCAATAAAATTACACAAAATGCATTTTCCTTGCACACATTTTGTCTAGGTATATAACAGGTGGAATGAAAACATCACCAAATTATTCCAAAAAGAATCACACAACAATTATCATGTTATAAAAACTGCGTTACCTTTTTTTTTTTATAAAAAAATATTCCAATGCAATTCTTGTACTTATTACACAGCTGCCAACGCGTAAGTCCGAAATATGTTTTAATATTTGCTTTTTTTTACCGAGGAAACCCTGGTATTCTGTTAAAACATGTTTGGTAATATTAAAATTACAGGTTTCTTGAATTATAAATGTCTCCTTTTAATGTCCGTTTAAAATCTTTCACTGGTCTTCAAAAACAGCGACTCTTTCACAGTGGGTATCCTTTTCAGTAAAAACACCATTACAAAACTCATGCGTTCCAGTGAAGCGGAAGAAACGTATATGCAGATTTTAGGTAAAGGTAAAAGGTGTGCCTTGTTTGGTTCGTCAATATTGACGTATCAAATTCAAAAGGAGCGTTTCACATACACAAAAACACAAAACACTACTTATAATTAACAAGGCGTTGATGTTTAAAACATTTTTTTTCTACTGAGGAATGAGATAACAAATACAAATTTCAAATATGCATGATTTAAGGATGAGTTGATTTATTATATTTAAAATATTTCAAATCTTCTTTTAAAACACGATAAATCAAATACAGTGAAATGACGCAAGGTGATACCCGAGTAGTGTTATAACTTTCACAAGAGGAGACAAATATACCAAACAAAATAATCAAATGATTTACAGGTAAAAAAGGCGAATGGTGACCCCCTCCCGCCTCCCCATCCCCCCTGACTGAGACCGGAATAGATACAAAACAACACATGGTAATGCTGATGCAGGCGAAATGAGCAGAGTCAAAGTGACTTCTGTGTAAGATAAATCTTTAGCTTATATTAGTTTATACTTATTTATTTTAGCTTGATTGTGAAGAAAGCTTGTAACTTATCGAGCCACTCTCGAGTCCACTTTCTGGAAAAACCAGTACTGGTGTCATATGAGGAAGAACGGTCGTGACCCCAGTGGGGCTCGAACCACGCAACCTCCGGGATAAGCGGCCGACCACTTTTACCTCTACACCACCGAATCTTTATATCTAGATATCAATGACAAGGACATACAAGAGCTGTAACCCCTGGACTTGCACGTGAATTGTCTTGTTGTATACGTGTTAAGTTCGAGGCTGGTAGAGTGTCAATTCCAAGTTGAAGTCTACATTCTATGTCAACGAGTTCAGTTTATATCCATTAGTTATTTCCAGAAAACAGATTTTCAAAGGTGAACATGTTGATTTTCCAATTTTGTCTTTAAATTGTGCATATTAATTTAATAAATGTTTTACAGATGGGGTGAGCTTTCTGATATTCACTGCAACCGTTGCAAGAACATATATATCTGGTTCAAGCACCTAAACGGTAAAACGGAAATTTAAACAAAATTTAAAATCATACATGGTTTATGGCAGAATAAACCGAGATGTCCGAGCCTTTTTATCAGTAATTTGTAGGGACATTTTGACATGTTATAGGGAGACAAGCTGCAAGATGATGGGGTTGACAGCATTGAACAAATATAGGCGTCCATTACCTTTCTCCTATTATACCCACGTCAAAAAGTTGTACCTTCCTTTCAAAGAAACGAAATCTTGACACAGCGGCTGTTATCAAATGATATCGTATTCCTTTTATTCTGATAGGGTTGTTAAGTGGATAAAGTCATATCTCACCTCAGTATGACCAAACTGAGATTGAAAAATCATTTTTCACAATAATTTAAGTTTCTCGAGTCCATTAACCTAGATCGGAGTCAAATATCAAAGATGCAGGTTAAAATACTTGTCATAGATTGACAACTATAGACAGTGTTGTAATAAATAACAAAAAAACAAACCCATATCACACAGATTTTGATATAACATGGGAGTTATGAAGTCGAATATGTCAACAGATTTAATTTATTCAGATGGTAGTATCTTCAATGAAATTAATGGAATCTATCTGTTACGCGTTCAATGCTACCAATACATACGTTATAATGCATACATGTAACTTCGTACGTTTCGTTAATATGGAATTTGAAATGTGTTTTATCGTATATTTCAAATGTAAAAGTGATAATACAAATAATATAAATGTTTCTTAACGTAAAATATCTTATATTTGTATCCGTGAGAAATAAATATCCTGATGTTTTTGCCAGTGTATTATTCAATAACTTCTGTCTAGCGTAGAATATTTGATAAAATTTAGGTGCTTTTTTTTCAATGTAAAGTTTAGATTTTCGTTAAAGTGACATCATGCGCATCTTACTGCACATGTGTATTTTTGGTGACAGTTTTATAAAAGCAATTTTTGGTTGCTGTTCATTTAAATGTGTTAAATGAATGATTATGTCGCATTAGTAATTGAAGTTGGTGCTTTAGATATAAAAATCGGACTGATATAATGATAGTTGATTGTGTCTTGTTGATGTTGGTAGAGATTTCGGCAGTGGAAGGGAAGCAACTCATGCATGCAGTTGTTCTTCTCCCAGTCAAATAAGAAAATCAATATTTGGAAAGTTATTATTTTATACTGGTAGCGTGTAGAGTTTGGTGTATTGTGTTAAAGCTATTATTTCCTCTACGCTTTTGTACACACACCATATTCAGCTGGATTTTTACTTGAAAAAAATGCGCATAATGTCACTTTAATGTAGAAAATATTGAAGTAGTTTTGTTAATGTTGACTTATAAAGTCTTCGTTTTTAGTCAATCACAGTTTTTAAAATCATTTACAGAAATTTGATAGAGATGTTCACAAATGAAGTCTGGCCATGTTATGTATATTTCTAAGATTGTTATAACCTTATGTCTTTGTTTGATAGAGTAAAATTCGATGTTGAAACTAAACTTTATCTTTTTAACATTATGATTAATCCTATTTTATTGTATGGTTCAGAAGCCTGGGGGCGTGTACAATTTTAAAGAGTTGGGTAAACTCCAAATTAGATTTTATAAGAACATTTTAGGTATGCGTGAACAAACTTCAAATGTTTTTGTATATGAAGTATTAGATAAATTTCCCCTTTCAAAATTGTGCAAAGAACGAGCACTTAAATTCTGGATAAAGATAAAGAAAAGTGTATTTGATACTTATATGGACCAGTGTACAAACCATGAAAATGTAGGGCACAACAAATACATTATATTTTAAATGATCTAGGTTTTTCATATTTCATTACTTTTGATAATAATTTGGTAGATTATTCTCGTTATATTTCGAAGTTTAAGCAACGCCTTAGAGATCAGTACATCTAGGAATGACATGAAAAAGTAAATGCATCACCTAAATTTGAATATTATCCAAAATTTAAGTTGAATTTTGGTTTTGAAAAATGTATATCTGATATATTGAATGACGGATGTCGCATACAAATGTCACGTTTTAGACTAGGCTCCCATTCGTTAGAAATAGAAACAGGAAGATATCATGGTAAAGACAGAGAAAATAGAACATGTAAATTATGTAACATGAAGGTTATTGAGTCTGAATTTCTTTTTTTATGTTGTTGTTCTCTTTATGACTCCTTAAGAAAGAAATATCTGAAAAAGACATCATTTCTTACAGTAAATAAATTTGTAAATATCATGTCATCACATAAAAAGTCTGTGTTGTTGAATGTATGTAAAATGATGTTTATGGATTTATGCATCGTAATGCTGTTGTCGAAAGTATGAATACAAGTTAGTTTTTTCAATCAGCAAGTCACATTTATGCATGTTTTGTACTTAGATTATGCCGTAACGTTTTCTTTTTTTTCAAATGTATTTTTATTATTTTCTGTTTGCCATATTTCATATACGTTTATTGCTTTGCCATAGACAAGATATTTTCCGATTTGCAAATAAAGAATGAATGAATGAATGTTGAAAGCAATCGAACTCCCGGATCTCTCGCTATAAATAGCTAACAATTACCACCCAAATACCTTTCACAAAACATACATGTGACAGAAAACCGCACACCCGTCTCGACCATTTGTTTAACTTCCGTGCATGTAGGTTGTTTTCAAATGTATGGATCAAATTACAATGATCTAAGTTTCCAATTACATGTTTAACCTTTGTTACATAGTGTGGTTGAATCACGATGAGACAATATTTGAAAACAATGATGTACGTCACATTTCACATTCGTATAGCGTTAACCAATAAAAGTAAGCTTTCAAATGTATATTCTAGGTGGCAAGTAGGAAATGAAAACATTAATTAAATGCACGCATTATTTTCAAAGAGTAAATGCATTCGGAACACATGGACTGACTGAATTTGTTTCACACCATTTAAAGGCTATCACTGCGATGAACACAAGCACTCAAGAAAGTAGTCCCTATTAAAAAATAGTGCCATTTTCCTAAGTGTTAAAGGGCCACTTTCAGGGCAGATTGTCTTTTGTTTGATGTTCAGTCGCTAAAAGTACCCACAGTAGGTGATTAGACATTATCAAAGTATTTCTTTTATTTTATGTATATAACCTGTTACAGTTGAGCACACACCTGTGTTAGTAAATAAACAACCTCAGACAATGCATCAGGGAAACGACTCTTATGCTCGAAAAGTCATTAATTCGTCATAAATGATGACTTTCTGAAAATAGCCTGAAGTGGTGTCTCATTAGAAGTCTTGAAAAGTCATCATAAATAATGACCCGAAGAGCAAGTGTATTCAAATTTAGTAAACACCTATGTTTGTGTAGATCTACATCCTCCGACAGACTCGTCAGTCAATTGATTATTTGATTCTGTAGTTAGATCGTTGGTTTAGCAAACTACATGTACTTAAGATCCAGACGGTATGAGTACGAGTTGCACGATGAATAAATGCAGTTACAGTGTGCAGTCCTCTTCATCAAAAAGCCTTTTGTTGGAAGTCTTTGACAACGATTCTTTGATCAATTATACTGGTTATAAGATAGTATCTCAGTTTCAACCTTTACTTTATCATACGAGAAGGCATGCAGTACGTATAGACCCTTGCGGTGACATTTACATAATAAACTTTGGCAAATTTAAATGTAAATGATTGTAGATAGTGTTACTGTAACAGTGAATTGCAGAAAACATTTATTGAATAGGTGACAGTAGAAATAATGCATGATAAATTTGCATGTAAACATGTATAAATACACGCACATATTCGTTTACGGAAAATGAATCATAGTTAAAAATATTAACAAGTTTTCATATTTTTTGTACTTAAGATATGAATTGTTGCGGCAAATAATTAGTTTGCAAGGAAGCAAACAACTTAAGAGATACAAATACCCCATCTCAAACGCGCGTAAAATGAAACAAGAAAAATTGTGATACTACGTATCACAGCGGGCCTAGAAACAAAGCTTTCATGTAAATATTTTGAAATTATGTCTGATTTAAATAGACTGTCAGTGACTGTACAATGATACTTCCATTCAAAAACAAATGAAGTGTAATTGTAAATTCTAAACTATAAAAATCGAGTCATAGTAACGTAATGGACCCACTTTACCCGATACCGGAAGATACCGGCATATTTGACCGATATCGGTTTTTATACTGGCCGAACAATAAAAACTTTTTTTGACAAGTTTAAAGCTACACAATGAACAGTGGTTTAACCCATTTTTTATCGAAACTTCCTATGCGATTTTCATAACATTTTGTTCAAAGAACTATACACTACTTCACCTACATGTTACATTTTCCAACCACGTATTAAATATAGCGGGCCGCTGCTGCGGCCCGCAATGAAATAGGTCATATATAGCCGGAAGCATCGAACTACGTTTTTATTATCGCATTTAAACACATTGTGCGTTAGAAAAGGGTTAACTATTTAGCGATTTTGATATTTGCGACTATATGTACGGTTTTGATGGTCGCAAACAGTTTTAACAGCTCAGGCTAAGGCCGTCGCCCGGTTAAAATATTTGCGACCATCAAAAACCGTATATACAGTCACAAATATAAAAATCAAAAACAGTTAACCCTATAATGCAAATATAATACATGTACTAACAGTAGCAGGTTTTAGCATTTACAAGTCATATTTGTTTAGTAAGAACAGGTCATAAGAACGTCGATTCTTATTGGTTACGTCATTTTGCGGCAGTTAAAATTACGTACATGTATATATAGTCGTAAAAATCGAACTATCAGTAATGATCGCATTTCAGAGCATTGTGCGTTAGAATAGGGTTAACCGTTTGGTGATTTTGACATTTGTGACAGTATATACTGTTTTTGATAGTCGCAAACAGTTTTAACGGCTCCGGTTAACGCCTCCGCCATTAAAGTTATTCGCGACCATTAAAAACCGTATCTACAGTCGCAAATATCAAAATTACAAAACAGTTAACCATATAATAACTTCTATAAGGTATTCACAATAGAATTTGAAATTATGTATCATTACTTTATGTGTATACAAGTTGACGTGAGTTTCTTAAACGCACTACATAAAAATCTGAGTAGAATTGAATATGTTGCTTATCTTGTAGCATCAGTGAATTGCTGTACATAATACCGTAGATATCAACTATATTGCAGCGTAACACTACCCTAACAAGACAAAACAATACATGTGTGTATAGCTTGTATAAAACGAAATGACTGTATCTTGTGTGAGCATTACTAGTATACCAGTATATTACTAGTGTAGCACTGGGGCACTATTATCATTGTAACTGCTTGGAGTATACCATAATTACAGAATTGACTATGCCATAAGCTTATTTAAATGCGAAATAGTTACATGTTATTTTAACCTACTGTTTGCGGGATTGCGGTATATTGTTGTCCCATTTTTTTTTTGTTTTGGTGACCAGAAACGGAAGCATTGCCCTTACCAGCTAGTTGCCATAATGTTTTTTTAAAAGTTATATTACCTTTCAAAGTGACTTTCATTATTCTAAGAAAGACATTTAGCAATTATTTATAGTCTTAGATAAAAAAAAGTATCAGCCCCACCCCCGCCCCTTTCCGCATAAAAGTAGGACGGTCAATCGGTTAGCAGAACTGTCAGCCCGGTTAGCTTAATTGGAAGAGAATGATACTTGTATTCTCGGCGTTGCAGGTTCGATTCGCGGGGCTGACCATCTGAAATTACTGACAGTCTTTCGGATGAGACTTAAAAATCGAGGTCTCATGTATGGGTGCTATACACCTGGCATGTATAAGAAACAGGGTTGTCTCTGGAATTGGGACGCATTCTGTATCTTGCACTATCCTACGAAACCTAAAATAACTAACCTCTTCTGGGGGCGTTGTTCATATGGGAAATCGGTACCAACGATGAAGCTCTAAGATACATACGGTTGGCGGATTGAAAAAAATGTTTTGTTTTTTTTAAAGTTTTCTTATAAAAAAGTTGGGCAGTAAAATGTAAGGTCGGGACTGGAAACACGTAATTGTATATAGGTTGCCTTACTAATATTATAACTGAAATACATGCATATGAACATGTACATTTGTATAACCACGAAAATCTTTATTGACTATCCCAGTCAAAAATTGAAGACCAAACCCCTTTCAAAAGTTATTTTCATTTATATCTGTCAAAAAGAGAGGCAATTTAGTCTTCATTCTATTTTATTCCTTTTTAACCTTTTGTTGTAATATAGCCAATTTCAACACAATATAAATTTTGAAATTGTATAACTGCATTTAATAGCTAGGTTTACATTGAATTAATCGATTTGAATCGCAACTGCACCTTTTAAAAACTGCGCCAAATCTGTGTTTGTTTATTGATATAGTTTTGTATTTGCTGTTGTTATGTTTATTTGTAAACTATGTATGTGTTGTATTTATTAGCAGGAGTTATACATTTTGTATGTTCATTGTCCTGTAAGTTAAAAATTGAATAACAGTGTTCATTATTTTAATATCAATCTGTTTGTCACTTTGTTATCTGAGAATATAACTAAAAGTTAATAACAGATACTTTTTAAAGTCAGTGCTTAAAGTTACTTTGTGAAACTATGCATTGTCAAATTTATAGACATATTATAAAAGTCGTTTAAATGCATGTTCTGGCTAGAAAACAAAACAATGCACTTAAAGTTTGACGATTTATGTAATGCATGAATAAAACGCGTGTAAATCTAAAAATAAAATATGGGTGGATGTAAAGTCGGAATAAAATGTTTTATGAATTTAGATTTGGCAAAAACTTCGTGACCGGTGTGAATATACCTTCGAAAGAAATATTTAAAATTTAACCTATTTAAGAGGACCAGGTCCGGCTTTGAAATAGTAATCGGGTGAATAATCATGTATTATTGTCACGTAATTCAGTCATAATAGGATATTGGTTAAAACTTGGGGACTGTAGACCTATAGCCGTTTTATAAAATGAAAATTGACGCAAAATATTTCTACTTATATAGTGGTCTAAAAATAGAATCGGACACGGAGGATGATTTAATGGTGATTAAACTTTTGACTGTACTAATAGTATATAGCGCAAATGTATATGCTTGCATAGTCGCATTACCCATCCAAAACTTGAATTTGTTGAATGTACACTGATACACTTCAAAATACCAGGAACATGCTGGTGGGGATAGACCGGCATTACTATCTATTATATCTCTTCAGGAGAGAGTTTATAAATAAAGCTATTAGCTTTTTACTCTATCCTGTATGTACCAATTATGTTGTGTTCATATTTTGTAAATGTTTTGAGTTAGTAAAATATTGTTGAAACTATGAAATGGCTGTTGAACTACAAACGACATCTCTTCCTAAACCGTTTGACAGAAATTAATGAAACTTGGCAGTTGTGTTCCTTGGATAGTCTTGTGCCAAACTTTCATTCTATGAAGAATTCTAGTTGCCAGGACAACGGAAAGGAAAAAAGTTGAACATCGTCTAATCACAAAACCGTAATGCACAGAGCCTAGATATTTAGAATGTAAGATTGTATAGTCAACTTCTACTAAAGTTATAATGACCCCGAGATCAAAATTGACGCCGCCCAAGGTCACTTGATTTTATATAGGTTTCTATATAACAAATTTCAAAAATATTTTTGTCTTACACCAGCTTTGATTTTTGGCATGTAGCATTGTCTAGTGGATCTCTACCTAGATTGCTCAACTCATGAACCTGGGTCAAAACTGCGAGTCACTTGATTTAGTTTGGGAAAACCGCCTAAAACCTTAAGGCCCAGAGCTTAGATATTTGGAACATAGCATTGTGTAGTGAACCTTTACCATGATTGTTCAAATTCTGATCATCGGGTCACCAGTGTTTACATAGGCTTACATAAAAAAACTTCTCTCAAACCAAAAGATCAAGTGCTTAGATATTTGGCAGATATAGTTGTTTGGTCGAACTATAACCTCCAGCAAACATTGTAAGGAGACGATAGAGGAGAGAATTCTATTTTAATTTATTCTAATTTATTACTTCATATATTATTTTTTGTCAATGTACACGTACTTGTAAGCGTTTGATTTCGTTTGTGTTATTACATGTATGAATATATAGTGCCTTGTATGTTGGATGTTTTGTTCTGTATAATATATTTTAATTGTGCCCTCCCTGACGTGGAGGAAATAAAGATATCTATCTATTTATCATCTTTTTATTTGCTTGTTTGAAGCTTTTTAAGTTTTCAGCTTGTTTGCTGCATATTTCCGGGATGTTTTTGTTTATTTACATACAAATGCACAAAAAGCTTTGATCATGACTTGCTAATGCAATGCGCGTCTGTAATTTGACATCGTGTAATGTAATGCTGTAAATAGAAAAAATAAAATATTCATCGAGCATATAATTCATGGGCTGATAGGAGGAGTTTGACAAGTCTTTAGAATTTCAATCAAACTATTCAGATGTTGTACAGACACAATAGGCGTGCTTGCGCAGTCCTTTCAGTGAAGGTTTCATGGTTAAGATGTTGGGGGTTTTTTGCGTTAACATATTTATGTAAACGTACCGTGGTGCTTTATTGTCAGATAATTATATACATAGTATGTCTGTAGTATACATGTACAAATGTATGTATGGTGGTATGTATACCAGATAGCATATGACCAACGCCCCTAGAATATTTTATTTGTTTTAGGTTTCGGAGGATAACGCATCTCTTTCCGTATGAAATAGCCGAGAGCGTCCGATTGTAATACACGTTAATACAAATCGTGGTAAAAACTTTGTCAGACTTAAAAGCGGGTATATACGTTTGCGACAACGATTCATTCATGCGTGTTTAACCAATTGTACAGTGACTGTCGTGAATGAAACATACACATTTCATTATGTCCGGTTTAAATGATTGTTTGTGTAATTTTCATAAATGGTATTAAAATATTTGCATTCCTTAAAGATACGTTGATGTACCTGATTTCACATTTAAGATTATTATTGAGTAACCATTTGTTATCTATAATGTCAATATCCTAAAAGATCACCTGACTTCAAATTATATTACAAAATAAACTTTGCGTTATAAGGTTATTTATGTGCCATGAGTTGACTTGGGGGTCCAAAAACTCCACATGTATAATGTGTGTGTGACCCATGTTGAGATAAGAATTACATGTAATAGGTTCCGTTGGGGTTTAGAAACTATAGTGTCATTTAGTGTGTCATTAGTGACGATGTTTGCTTTTTTCCTTCTACGAACAGGTCAGATAAAGGGGGGCGTCCCTTATAAGCTGTAACAAAGAAATACTTCTTTCCAATTTGCATATTTCAACAATGATTATACCTGTCATATAGTACTTAAATATTGAGGAATCTGGGGTAGGGACTATACCGTTTCCGGTTTTGGCGGGTCGCCACGCACTGTCATACACTCTAACACAATTAGATGTACGATCCAGCTAAAGGGAAGTAAATATGGACAATTCAATGGGAATATGTAAACACTATTTATCTCCGTTTTTATAAACTTCGCGATGTCTTTCTATTAAAGCGACAGGAAATTTTATTCTTGGAAAACACTGCATGATTGCATAAATTTGCATTTAAATTCAATGTACAAGTAGCTTAAGTGTCATTTCAGTATCGTATCGTTTAAGGAAAATATTGCAAACAATATAAAATTTCCTATTGATGTGTATCTTTACAATTAGGTCGTAATTTACTTCCTGTTTAGTCACAAAATTTTATTTGGTTTTTTTTTTTTCTTTAGTTAATTAAAAAAAATATATAATATGTTGACATAGTATATCTTCTAATCTAATTTACCTTGCTAGTGTAATAAGATAACTAAAATCTCGCGGGTTATGAGAGTTCAAGTGAAAACGAAACAAGGTAGATCAGGAAATTCCAGAACGCGTTTGAGAGGATATTTCACAGAGAGATTTTTAATTGAGGTAGGAACTACATTGTCTTCAGTGCGTAATTTCTGAATGGGGAGTAAACATTGATATGTGCGTGCGTAAATTATAAGAATATTAACTTACATAGCTATATAATACTGCGGTAATTTAAGTTTCTACTTTCGGTTTCGTTTTATTTTACTTTTACCTGTTTACGGTCTCAGATTTATTTGAAATATGAACTTTTGTAATTTTTGCAGACAATTGTATTGATCATTTTATTACTGCCATGTCATCTTTTGTTTTATAATGTGGGAATAATTAACGTTTTCTTATCAAAACTGGGTTTTCCTGGTAGGATTTCCCACTTCGTAACTTTCTGTCCTAGCCATGCATTACTTGCGTACTTTTCTTCCTCACAGGACAAGAAAGATGAAAATTGATGACAGATGATGATAGAAATTTGTAAGTCCACTCATGTTTTACGTTTAATGTGTATATAACACTAGAAAACTACGACTTAATTAACCTTTTTTCATATATTGCAAAACGTATAATATATACATACGTTTTGGTCACGACGAAAAGAATTCAAATAAATGTCGGCATCACTTGCCGAACTGTCGACCTCCAGTCGCGGAGTCCGACACTCTATCCACCCTGCAATGAGTGGTCGTTTTTTAGACTGAGTACTTTGTTGTTGTTTAATGGTAATCCTTGCGCTGTCTTTGTTATTTTACATTCACATGTATTCTATATAGTCTGAATTTGACCCTTGAGCTGCGACCGTTATGGTTTCCTCGGGTTTGACCGTTGTTTTAGTTTTATACGATTTTTAAATTCTAATATGAAGAAAGCTTCGTAGCTTTCTGAATCGCTCTCGAACTCCAGATGTCATCATGCGAGAGAGAGCGAGAGAGAGAGGCAGCGAGTTTTCATCACTGCTACCCATTTACAGCAGGATGGACAGAGGCGCACTTGGCATCAGTGTCTTTGTCCAAGGACACACCTCGTTTTTGGGCTGTGATTCGAACCCGGGATCATCTGTTTCGCAGGCGAACGCCCTAACCACTGAGCTACCGAAGCCCCGTTGTTTTACAATAAGCTAAAAGTACATTAACAGCTCAGTGCTCGAAATCAGACTATAGTCTTTATCAAAATTGACTATTGAATTTTTAACAATATGTGATTTATTACTTTATTTAAGTCTATTGTTGTGTGTCATGATCACTTTTAATAGGAAATTACTTGCAGATGTTTTATTACTAAAAAAGATGTCTTACTGACAAATTCGAACTTTATTTACACGAAAAGCATTTCTTACGTTGCTTTTTAAATCGAAAGATTATGCTTTACATTTTATATAGCGCAGTATTTTTGTCAATGATATGACAAAAATTAAGAAAGGCTTTCCCACAACCTTTTTTTCGTGAAGATGCGACAAGATATTTAAGAAAAGCATTTATCAGCATTGTTTTAGAAGATATAAAACACTATTCTATCAAAATTATATCCGTAAATTCATTTTTGTATATATGAGTATTTAAAATGGGACTTTGCTATATTATAGCTCTAGTGTGAATGCTGAGACTGCATGATTGCAGGAGAAAAATATACAGTAAACTCCGTATATAACGAATCCGGATACAGCGAAATTCCGGATATAAGGAACACGTTTTCTGGGCCAACATTTTCCCCCTAATTTATTTCACCTGAAAATACTATATGGATATATCATACTCTGGATATAAGACCTTTCTAACTTAAATTGAAACGTAAACGTAAACGGAAACTTAATCCGTACTTCCAATGAAAACCAGGGACTTTCTCAAATTGATGAGAAAGCTATGAATAGTACAATACCACAGTGGTTTGCGTCTTAAATACATGAGTTTTAAGCATTTTTAGTGTATGATTAAACAAACACATGTCTGAATCACCTACGAAAAGTTATGGGCCATATTGAGATTATCAACTAATTCGTCTTTATCTTTCTTATAGAGTGCTCTACCATTATTCTGTATCCCTATGTAGATTTATTCTGTTAATCTTGCGATACTTTCGTCCCTCTTACGTCACGTCTGACAGGGTGTCGATGGGGATGAATTTCCCCCGCCGGGACACATGCATATGAAAATATAAGCTTCTGTCATTAGCTTGAACTGTAGCGTATTTTTAGACAGCCCGGAAATCCCGACTCGCTTTACATACAAAACCATCTTTATCTATACAAATTTGGTACATATGACATGGAAGTTCCTGTTAGAAGAATGAAACGTATCATTGGCTCATTCGTAGGATGAAATATATACATATTTATTAAATACATAAATTAAAACATTACTGGTTCGGCACAAGTATACAGAATTCAGCGAGCACTACTTCGTATCCCTGTGGTGTTGTGCACAATCAAACTTGTAAAGACCGTGAATTTAGTGCAGATCAAGCGTACAATATGTATGTACATAGCTAAATCAGAAAAGCATGATTTTTAAATACTGAATATGTCGTAAACTTCCCGAAATCGCAACAACAGCCAAAATAAAATGTAAGGCATATCGCGGACAGAAAATTCTAGGAATATTAGATGCTAAAATCGACTACCACTCTTCTGGCGTAAGGTTACTACAATAGCTGTAAAGAAAGCCATTTTACTATTCATTCCAAAAAAAGATATCTCTATAATTTCAGAAAAATACCTTTCTTTTTAATAGAGATAACTCTTTCACGCTTGGATATATCTTTGTATTACATAAAAATGGCTCCTGAACTTTACGTGATATCTACAGAGATATCTTTTTAACAGTATTTGAGAGATATCTTACTACTTTTGAACGGTATCTCTCAAAGTTACAGCGATGTTGCTCTTAGTTTAAGAGATATCACTCTGTTTCAAACAGATATCTCTCTTCAGAGATATCTTCTGATTTAAGTGAGATATTTCTGTTTGGTAGAGAGATATATTTTAATATTGGGAGATGTCTTTCAAAACATGAGATATCATTTAAAAGAAAATTACCAAAACCACTTTCTATGAGATTACGCTTAGATATATATTTGCATCACAGACAGATATCTTCTGAACTTTTAGAGATATCTCTTTACTAACAGAAATATGTGTTTAACATCATTTGACAGGTATCTTTCTACTTGAGAGATAACTCTAAAAATTACAGAGATATCTATGTATCTATTCAAATAAAGATATCTCCTGATTTAGAGAGAAATCTCTGAATTTAAGAAATATCTATCCTGTTTTAGGAGATATCTCTTTTCGGATTAAATGGTAAATTGGCTTGCCATACTACAGAAACTAGGCATTATTTTCGCTTTATAAAATAATGGATTCCATTGCATTCTAGTATCAATTCAATTGTGAGTTCTTCTTTCGGTCAGAAGTTAAAATATACTAATGATGAACATTTTCTGCTGTTTTCTTCTGATATCTTTGTTTATTTTCAGTAAAGGAAAATAAATATTGATATACATGTATATTATTTATATTCCTCATATTTCATTCCCACAATCTAGTAACAATCATGCAATGATGCCACCGTTGTCTTCCTTTGAATTTCATACCGGTTATTGTTTTACGTTAGATATTGGCGGTTTACTGCAGTGATTTATAGATGCGTTGTTTTTATTTGGCACAATCGAAATTAACGCCCTCAAAACTGAACTTGAAAATGGAAGTAGTGTTGTTTGAGAAATCCCCCAATTTATTTCCGAAGTACGTATTACATTTACGGATTACGTTTAAGTAAGAAAGGTCTATAAGGAACAAATTTAAATGGTATATACAGTAAACTAGTAACCTACATTTGTATACACCTCACTCTTTACAACCATTTAAATATGTTCCGTATATCCAGACTGTGCTATATTAAATTGAATAATGAAGGAATAATGGAATGAAAAAGGATTAAGGATGGTGACAAATGCATCTGAATGCATTTACGTTGCAATATGTTTCAATGGCTTGATAATCCTATGGCAGCGGACAAACTGCTCGCATTTCATGATTACTTGCATATGTTGATGTGTTGTTGCTAGAAAAATAAACATTTTGATCTTTATAGATATACATCAATATACTAGAATGTACAACTAACGTTTTGTTTAGCTGCTTAACCTGTTCAGTTTACATATTTATATTCATGTAAATTAAGTTATTATTGATCTTTATTATTCGAAGTTGATACAAAAGTTATTTCTTATTTTTAAACCTTTACAGTACACAGTTTAGATCAGACTGTTAATGGAGTCTGAATACGAGTATGACGATCTTGGATCTGGTTTTGATGGCTCGTCTTCCTCCAGCATGAATCCTCATTTAGGGACAGTTTCAAATGTGAATGGAAGAAACCCATACGACACCAGCGGTAGTTTGCAGCTCGCACCAATTTATAGTAACCCGATACATCAACGAGAAAGCATTGGGGATATCCTAAATAGGTACCAAGGTCGACCAAGCTCATCAGATCATCGTGATTTTTATGAGAACAATTATGAAGAAAATGTTGAAAGTCATTTCGGTTTCGATAATCGTGGAGCACATGTTGGTGTTTGCATGTCCCGTACTCACCAAACTCCATTTGGCAATGCCAGGACAGATGTTGGCATGCAAATGAGCGTTGGTTACGGTGGTCTAGCAATAAGAACAAGCAGCAGGACATCTTTAAGCGGAGATGGACATGGTCGATTTCATACAATTGGCTTTCCGGGAGGTAGCCTTTACCGTTCTCCATTCGGTGATCCTATGTTTCAACCGATGGGCAGTATGTTGTCTCCTTTTGGTGGTCTTTTTTCTCCATTTGGTGGTATGTTTGCACTTCCGTCAGGTTCGCACAGCCCCTGTCACGACTCTTCGCCGTTTGGCTTCGTCAGGCAAAATAGTCCTTCGCAAAACCAGGATATGTCAACCGGATCTGAAGGTCCAATAATTGAGGAAATATTTGATGAGGAAGAAAACGATAGATCATGCTTGACATACGAAACAACTGCAGGGTCACATTTAGCAATCGAAGAAACAACCGAAGATCGATACTCCTCCCTAGGATTAGGGCTTCTTCCTGACACAGAAACAAATTACACTATCAGTAGCGAAGAAAATCAAGTAATAGGAGACGGAAACTCAGAGCATACGTCTGGTGGAATATTAAACGATTCAGTTTACTCAGAAGCTCTGACTTCGGCGAAAAACATTACAGGTTTAAAAGCAGACAAGTCTAGGAATCCAAATGCGCCTCGATTCAGAGAGGGTCAAGCGGTGGCTGCTAACTCTTTTGGTTCTTCTCAGGAAAACGATCAACAAAGACCTTCCATTATTCATAAACCTCCTCAAGAGATACAGACGAGTGTCGAATATACAAACTCAGGTGATAATAGTAGGATCGTCCTAGCTGGAACAAAGGATAAGCCAAAGTTCACAAAGAGAACTTTTAAGAACATCCATTTCCAGTTAAAAGACGACGATGCAAGCTTACCGTTTCTTCGGCCATCTTTTGAGGAAAGCAAACGTATTGATATAAATCAGCCAGACGATCAATTGACGGTTGAATTAGATGTCAATGAAACGCTAAAACTAAATGAAAATAGTGAGCAGAGAAAAGCTAAAAGGGAGTCAACAAATAAAAATACTTTTCTGAGAAGGCGAAATGATTCTGTTTGTAGTTCTTCCTCTGAACAAGACCGCAATATTGACATTGAATCGTTTGAATCACTCAAAACCAGTACACCGCAACAGTCCAAATCAACGAAAGAAGTGCACATAGATACACTTTCTACAGCATTTGATACTGTTACAATAGATGAACACATTTCAGACGAACCTCACACTTGTAAAACAACGACTTTGAAGGAACACGACGGGCCACTGTTTAGTTCTTCGTCTGCAAAGAATCAATCAATAAGTTTTGAACCAAATCAATGCTCTGATGAAGCGTATGTTGAATCACCTGATGAAATGTGTGAAAACTTGGATGTGTATTCCAAGGACAGCATGGCCATACATTTAGGATGTATTGAAGAAAAGATACATAAAGATACTTGTTCATCAAATGAAGCTAGATACACGGAAGACGATATAAAACGTCACGCTGACAATATATCACAATGCACTTACAAAATCACTGACGGGACCAAAGAGGATGTCTTTGAAAAATCACATATTGATACATCTGATGTTCTTACAGAAACAGAGAAACGGAAGAACGAAAATTGGAAAGATGATAGTAATGAACAAGAAGAAAGAGATGGCGGCAAGGTTTCTTTACAGCAGACAAGTGTGCCATTTTCGCCAGATATGGAGATTAGTAACAGCAATAACCTTTATGAGAACAAAGATAACGAAGAAAACAGCAGACCAGACAACACTCATGAGGACACTGCGTCTAACATAAACAATGACAGGAACCAGACAAAACAGGGACTAACTAAAACCTCTGATCCAAGTACTAGGTCATTAATGGCAAGTGAAGTGGCAAATGCTCCCACACCTAGTGCTAATCACTCAGAATCGAAAGTCTCTCCTTTTCCAGCTGAAATGGACAATGCATTAGGCACAGACAGATTACATGTTCTTCTCATTATTAGCACAGATGATTCGCAACGACGTTTAGATAGACCAATCACTACATTCATGTCCAAGGAAAGTAGAAAGATTGAAGCAGGGAACCGGTTTAATATTATATCATACGAGGCTGAAGGTCAGATGCAAAACAAATCGATGCAACCTAATATTTCTGAAAAGACAGAAAACGATAGCAGTTATCGACATAATACGTTTCAAATCCGGACAGAACCAGACAGGCCAAATGATATATTTAAAGACAGTGCACATGACGAAATAGATCCGAACGCGGACACAATGGAAAGAGAAGATTATTTTTCAGAAAAAAAGACACGTCCAGGGCAAAATCAAGACAAGACAACCACAAAAAATGATGAAGGCGAAATTTCCACTTGTCATGCGATACAACAATTTCAATCAGAACCAAACTTAAAGAAGCAAACAGAAACGGATGGTTTGCCATCTACTTTAAACACCGGAGGACATTCGTTTGAAAATACAGAAAATGTGCCTCCGTCGGATAAAAAGCACAAAGCGTCGCCTCAAATTATTCAAAGTAGAGAGAATACTAGTCAAAGAATAATGCCAAGTGACGAAAAATATTGCAGAGGGATAGAGTGGCAATACCCTGACCAAGTTTCGCAAAGTAATAAGCAGTCGCACCGCAACAATAGATCTGCGCATAAAGTTTCATACAGCCACGCGACCGACAAGGCTGATAATAGTGTAGGTCATAGGGACCATACCTGTATGTGCCAATCAAAGTGTAAACATTTACACATACAAAAAAACCCTGAAACGTGTATATGTGGACATACGCATGTCTGTTACGACTGCAATAAACGTTTCACTGCTAAGGATTATGACAGATTCAAACAAGGTTTGCTTATACTATGTTAAACTCGAAATGCATTGCTTTTTCATGTCAACAATTTGCATTGGATTTTGAATAAGTAAATTTGTAGGTAAGGTTTGTGTTTTGGTTAGAAATGAGTTTGAAGAATATGAATATGAAAAACTGTTTTGATCCAAAATACTTCTCAACACCTAAATATTTCAATCACTTTCAAAGTTTAAAGTGACATTATGCGCATCTTACTGCACATAGTGTATTTTTGGTGACAGTTTTATAAAAGCAATTTTTGGTTGCTGTTCATTTAAATGTGTTAAATTAATGATTATGCTGCATTAGTATTTGAAGTTTGTACTTTAGCTATAAATAAATCGGACTGATAAAATGATAGTTGATTGTGTTGATGTTGGTAGAGATTTCGGCAGTGGAAGGGAAGCAACTCCTGCATGCAGTTGTTCTTTTCTTAAATTGACTTTCCCAGTCAAATAAGAAAATCAATATTTGGAAAGTTATTATTTCATACTGGTAGCGTGAAGAGTTTGGTGTGTTGGGTTAAAAAGCTATTATTTCCTCTACGCTTTTGTACACACACCGTATTCAGCTGGAGTTTTACTTGAAAAAATGCGCATAATGTCACTTTAAATTGTAATGCTTTTAATTTTACACACATTCATAACGTAAAAATGGCAAAAAAGAATAGAAACATTAAAATATTTGTTCAATTTATATACGATACTTGCTTACACTCTTTACTGAATATCAATAAGCAACTGAGTACCAAAGGTGTTTTGATATGAAGATTGTGAAAGTAATTTAGCTTATAAAGAATTGATTATTCTATTTACTTTAGATGCAGGTGAAGATGAAATATTTGATCATCCGGATTGGAAACATTTAAAGGAATACGGCAATAAACATAGTCAGTTTACAGATCCAAAACCAAAACCTACCAAGACCATAGTGAATAAAAACACTGTTGCAAGATCTACAGGAACAGTTTCTACAGCTTCTCAAGAAAGTGGGTGTAAAATTTATTTTTAATCAATCATACACTTGCTTAAAAAAGACATCGTTAGGCAAGATTGTCAGCATAATAGTTTGGCATTAAGAATGTAAAGATACATATATGTTCTGCATCGTAAAAGCTATAGATACTAATGGGTAGATGACTTGGATCGTACTGGCGCAGTGCAAAAAATAATGTAAGAACTGGGAAAACTACTAGATCTAAATTGAAGTGGAATTATGCGCATTGTTTTCAAGTAAAAATCCAGCTGAAATAGGTGTGTGTACAAAAGGGTAGAGGAAATAATAGCTTTTAACCCAATACACCAAGCTCTTCCCGCTACTAGTATGAAATAATAACTTTCCAAATATTGATTTTCTTATTTTGACTGGGAGAGTCTTTTTAGAAAAAAGCAACTGCATGCAGGAGTTGCTTCCCTTCCACTGCCGAAATCTCTACCAACAACGACACAATCAACTATCATTTTATCAGTCCGATCTTTTTATTTCTAAAGCACCAACTTCAAATAATAATGCGTCATTATCATTAATTTAACGCATGTCAATGCACAGCAACCAAAAATTGTTTTTATAAAACTGTCACCAAAAATACACTATGTGCAGTAAGATGCGCATAATGTCACTTTAAACTTATATTTTCATAGAAGATTTAAAGCTGAAGTCAAAGAAAAAAGTGAAATGCTTAGGTGTAGCTGCAGATAAAAAATGTTGTTTATTGTACATGTATTTTGAAAATATTATCCCTAATATATTTTAGAGCAAACCGGAAGCAGTAAAGGAGTTCAAGAAACAAGACCATCGAACTACAGTAATCCATCCAATGACCTTAACGATCTTGTTGAAAGTGTTGGGCTGGTGATGAAGGATGTCTTCCCAGATGGGAACTGTTTGTTCACATCTATTTGTGATCAATTACGAATACGGGGTGACTTTTCATACACTCCTCGAAATCTCCGTCATGCAGCCGTTGACTTCCTGAGAGAACATCCGCACCAGGTAGCATGCACTGGTAGACTGTAGATAAACAGTTCTAGTTAGACTCTGTATATAATAACACGTTTTGACCTAAGTGCCGATTGTGCTAGTTTTTGAGGCTTTTATGTTCAATAAAGGTGGGCATATTAAAATTGCACTGTTCGTACGTCCGCCCGTGATTTGTCATAGCCATAGCCATGTCGGTAGTGTCCTTAGGCAAGACACAAATAATTCCACATTGCCTCTCTCTCTTCGAGGTTGATTCCATCTGGAATGAGTCTCGAGAGCGATTAATCTAAGTTGTAATAACTTGTTTCGCAATCGAGAATGAATAAATTAGTATAAAATAAACTGATTTGTCGTGTCCGGGCTGTAACTTTATCATGCATGAAGGCATTTTCATGATACATGGTACAATTCTTCAGTACACGCAGACTATATGTCGCGTTCAAGACCAACGCCCCTACGTCAAAGTCAAGGTCTCACGTAGCGTTTAAAGGTAATTGAATCCAGTTTACATGCACACATCCATGGTCTGACCGTAACTCTGTCATGCATAGAAGGATTTTAAAATAATTTTGCAAAACTGTTCAGCACATCAAAGCGATGTAATGCATGCAAGACCACGACTTCAATCAGGGCTTTTTTTACTCTTTATAATACGGGCAGAATTGAAAAAATGGAGAAATTTCCCAGTTGTGAGTCAAAAATATTTCGGCACATATTTTCGAAAGTAGGGCACAAGAGGGGTCGCAAAAGTACGTGACAAACAAAAATAATTACCCAAAAACTTTTTAAAAAGGTATAATTTATCGCCCTTGACAAGTTTTAAGCTTTTTAAGATGTCCAGAATCCATTTGTTTAATTTGATATCTCTAAAATCGCCGAACGATAGACCAACTATTCCCGAAAATCGCGAATAAGAGGGTCGTGAAAATACGTGACAAACCACAAGAATTACATGAAAAATGTTACAGTTTATCATCCTTTAGCTGTTTACCAACTTCAAGAGTTGGGGGTACTTGTTTAGTTTAATCTATACATTACTGCACCTGCACAAATCAATATTTGTGGGGATAAGACTCGAGCACATCAGTTTCAAGCCTGAGAAACTCTTCACATTTTGCCAGTTGTATTTAATTCCTGTAACAGAGGGGGAGGGGCGGGGGGAATTCAAGTTTAATGCAAGTTTATTGATAAATTTCCCAATATAAGAAGGCATGGGCCTCTTCCCAATGTTCGGAAAAAGCCCTGCTTCAATGGTTAAGATCAGTATTAGAGTTTAAAAGTCTGACGAAGACATAAAGTCGAAACATGTAAACTGAAAACTTCGTGTTGTCTTGATTTAATTTATACTAGTTTAAAAGTCATAAATTCCTGAACACATGGTAATTTTGACATTGATGGAAATCTATAAAAATTATATGGCACAATTGTTGAGCACATGGAGATGACGTTTCATGTGCAGGTCCCGCGTACTATCCTTAAAGATCAAGTATATACTTAGAGGTTAGAGGTTTTAGAATCCTGTATCCTGTATTCCCAACTTCTAGTTATTTCTTATTTATAAATCGGATTGTAAAACTTACGGGAAAAAGAATATATTACATTTTTACACTCGATTTATTTTCCTTATTCAGGAAGACGGAACACCTCTTCTAGCGTTTCTTACTGATGATGAACGGGACTGGGACAAGTATCTGAATTCCATGAGTAGGGATGGACATTGGGGTGACCATTTTGTTATTTGGTACGTTGGCTTTATCGAGTTTTGTTTTCTGTGATAGTAGCCTTACAGTCATATAAATTTTACAAAACATTGATGAAACGACAAAGTAATCGGATGTGTATTCACGAGTATATACATCTAGTTCATAATTTTATTTGGAAGATATTAGAAGTTCTACTCAAAAGGTTTGGTTATATACAAGCTTTTTGTTGATTGAAGACCTATAACTACTATTGTACATAACGTTAATTTCGGATAAAAGGAAAACATTAATAAATGAATAGACATCATTGTTTCATATACGTATGCTTAGGAAATGGTCATTTACAACACGAGACATTCCTGTGCAATTTATTTTGAAGTATAACGATGGCCGAAAATCTGCCAAATGCTCTTTTATGTTGACAATTTGATTCTAAATTCTAGGGCATTGGCTCATGTACTCGATAAAAGAATTGTTATCTATCGCGGACATGCTGAGCTACAAAAGACGATTGTAGAACCCACTGGGCCGATAAAAAGTGCTGGCAGATTCGGAAGAATGACCAGTCCTGACGATCTAGCAAGCGGCAACAATAGCGAAGAGGGCAAAGAGGAAGTTCCATATGTTGAACACCCTGTGCAACCGTCCCACAATGTGGAAGAACTGTACCTTGGACATATTTCACAGTCTCATTACGTCAGTTTAAGACCAAACGATTGGCATCAGAGGCTCATGGAAGGTAAGCTGCTTATTTAAGCATTGTTAAGATAAGTTTGAATATTTTCAAAATTATGTTTCGACATTGTATTCAGAAAAAAAACCCGTCAGTTTTTAAATAGGGTCCAAACTTGGTAACACTGTTTTTTCTCTATATTTGTCCCGTTAAGTCCCCTAACGATATCACTGGAGGGACTGTAGGTTTATCCTCCGTTTTTTCGTCTGTCTGTCTGTTCGTAAGGAAAAAATTGTGATACATTATAAAACATAGAGCTTGGGATGTGTATTTTATTTTCAGCCCCGCCATAAAGGGCATATAGGAATTGTTATAATTTGTGAACATCTTTCAGTCTGTCCGTAGCATTTGATGTAAGCTCGACATCTCCTTAACCCCTCGGGGATTTCCATGAAACTTAGGTCAAATGTTCATCTAATGAAGACGACTTGCAGAACCCATTTGCCAACTCAAGCGGTTCAAGGTTTATGTCACACTAAGTGGTCATTGTTTTTTCATGCCCGGCACATATCTCCTTAAAGGGGCACTCCCTACATCTAGCAGATTATATTCTCGAAACATAGAATATGTATTCAATGAACGTAAAATGATACATAAAAACAATTTCAAAGAAGAAACGAAGAGGCGAAAACTGCCCCATTTTGCCACAATTAATCAAAATAGAGGCTTTCTGTAATAAATCGCATCCATCCATTTATTGTACAACAACAACAGTACTCTACATAGATTATTGAATGGTTTACGATACTGCAGTATATTTTAAACCGCTGATTTTATCGATAACCACTGGGAATGCATAGTTGAACTTTTAGGTTAATTTATAATACTTTCGAAGATTCTATAATTTATGCTTTAGAGGTTATTAAGTTAGACATCAGTTATAGGGTATGTACCTTTAACTCCTTGTTCATCTCGTCAAGACGGCGTGCATAGAGCGTGTATTAAACATAGTCACAATTAGGATTCATTTGTTTTTTCTGTGTCCGCTCGTCAGCTCCTAAGTCACTTGAATCCTTCCATGCATGTTCATCTCATGAAGACGACGTGCTTTGTTGTTTTTCTTTAGAATAATATCTGCAGATACGCCAATTTAAAGTTTAAAGCTTTAAGTCGATAGGAGATTCTTATTTTACTTGTAATTTAAGTTTACTTGAAATTATGTGCTATGCGGTGTGGCTTATAATAAAGTATGAAATAATGTGACATTGGTATAAATTATTGCATTTGACCTGCGACGTCCAGTAATTGTATCAAAGCATGCTCTGTCCAGGGAAATATCTGAATCTTTATTACCTAGAACATCTACCAGTGGGATAGAAAAGATTGACAAATGATACGGTAATTTCGTTCGCCTGCTTATGAGCGATTGTTTATATTTCAGTCCTGAAGAACAAGCAAACATCTTGTCTAGTTGGAAGTAATCCAAAGTCAAGGCAAATGGGTAAGAATAAGGATATGATGTTTATTGCATGCAAAAATACTAGTTTCTGTTTGTTGTGGTCGACCTGAAGCGGGGTCAACAAATTATTGGTAGATTTTGTCAGGTAGTGCAGACAAGCAAATCTTTTATTGACCTGTCTAACCGACCATACCAAACACAAAATAGTATTTGATATGTTGCACTTCAAAATCACTTAAACGTTTTGATTGGAATCTGAAACAACCAGTAAATACAATAGGAAAATGCATTTTCTTCAGCTACAGAAAGAACTTTTTAAACTGCGAGTGCATATTTGATAAAGTTAGCATTCGAGTGATATAGAAGTATCGTCTCCGCTGAAATGCCGATATTGCTTGAAAGAACTCTAGCGTTCTACAGACCCTTAAAATGTACACATACGTTGAAATTAAAAGGAAATTGCATTTTCACTTCTTCACTTTTATATTTACACCCGTGATCGAGTTGTTCAAATTGCTGGTTTGAAATCACTAAACCACTCACTGATTGAGGGTCTTGGGTTCGTACCGTAAATGGGACCCAAAATAGTGCAGTTTAGTTTAAAAAAAACCTAGTTACTATAATATTATTATATCAATAAGAAGGTAAACATCACAGTTCGCACATAGACTCGGATTCAGCTTAAATTACTTCATATAGAATAATGCAATTTATCAAATCCTATTGCATATATAGCCTAACCGTAAACGTTTACTTCAAGGTCCAAATGCAAACCGTTTTGTAACAGCGACTGATAGTTTCCGAAATGTTTACCATTTTTCGCCAACTCGAATAAATCTCACACATTTCGATTACTTTCGTCCCTTTGGACACACACGAACGGCACAACACTGCTAAATTGAAGCTGTACTTGAGCGCAGTATTCCATAGACATGTATTAGTGATGTGTAACCTAGACTTGGTAAGACATGGCCAATCGATGCGGTATGGAAACTAGTTTTTTCCCAGTATCAGTATGGCTGCATGTATATGTTTACAAAATATATCAACGAAATAAAATGAATACTGTATTAGCGGATCGTATTAAAACTGGAAAGCTAGTGGAAATATTTATCAAATTAATTTCTACGAGCGTCTGTTGTGTAATACTTTGATGACACAAGGCGACATTGTTTAAAAGCTTGTTATAAGGGAAAATTCAGTGTCAGAAATGTGTGAGATTTATTCGGGTTGGCGAAAAATGTTAAAAAAAAATCGGAAACTATCAGTCGCTGTTTCAAAATGATTTGCATTTGGAAATAAACTTTTACGGAAATCATAAATACTTATGCTATATAAGCAATAGGTTTTAATAAATATGCATTATCCTAGATGAAGTAATTCAGGCTGAAACTGGGTCGATGTGTAAATACCGTTGTTTACCTTCTTATTGATATATAGTCATTGGGCTACTTTTATCTGGGTTCCTGCTACGCTACACTCGCATGTGCCCCCTACCTGGGCTTTCATGCAGGAAAGATGACAATTTTATACTGAGGATGGGAGACTATTACTTGTTTTTGTCAGGAAACTGCCCGTCAATAAAATGTTCAATACTGTGAAACCAAAGTAAAAAAATAATACATTTCATAACAACATACGCTTCGAAAAATGGAATAATGTACACATTTTGTACAATTACAGATTCCAATGCTGACGTTTCTGTTGGAAAAGAAGTGCCCATTTTCTCATCTGATGATCTAAATTACTTTCTTAATTATCTAAGAAGGGGAGGTCTTTTAATAAATTGTGAATTGAAAAGAGCTCATTATAAGAATGGAAGTGTTACGCACTTCAAGAAAATGAAACGAAAATGTGATGAGAGTGAACGTATGACAAATTATCTAATTGGTGACATTGGATACCAGTTTTTGTCAAAAAAACAAACACAACGTGAAATGGACCAATGCAATTCATATTATTACCTGACGACTCCAAAAGATACTACAGTTGTTCAAGACGTACGAGAAGGCAGTAAGAAAGATTTGATAATACAAAATGAAAGTTGTAAAGTTGGACAGTGTAAGCTGACCCCAGTCACGCCGCACCTTTGGAAGCCAAACTTAAAGATCATTGGTAGTCTGGCCTTCTTGTCACATATTGAATACAAATCAACCAGTCCTTCTGTCAAAAATTGCATGTTTGTTGCTTTGAAATGTGCGTCATGGCCTGAACATGCAATGGAGTGGAAAAACCGAAGTCGACCAAATGACTGGCCAAGTCAGTCAACTATAGAAGAGATAATCGAAAAAGGAGTTCGAATTATTCCAGCCAAGAATAAAACAATCATAGATAAGGGATTGCACAGCAAAACTAGTCTCGGTAAAATTACAGAAAACGGAGATAATCCTGATATAGATGGTCGAAGTGAGGGAGAACACAATTCGCTAGCAGAAGTCCGAGAATTTGGTCCGGAAAAAGAACAATGGAACCTTATTTGGGAGTATAATTTTGACATCTCTGAAAGTATCCTTTGCGAAAGGGAATTCAGCCGAGAAGCGAAAATGCTGCATTGCATACTAGAGGCCGTGTCTAGTTTCGTTTTCGAAGGAAGAGACATGCTAACAAGGAGACATCTTAAAGCACTCGCATTCTTCACTTGTGAGAGATTTTCAACTGAAGATATCAGACAGAGACCAGGGAAGTGTTTATTGTTCGAAATAAGCTTGCTTACAGATTATTTGCAACGGAAACATTTTCCGCACTATTTTATGAGAGGAAGGAATCTTGTCGCAGACATGGAGTACCGTGATATAGTTTGGCATATCGAAAGACTTCAAGTCTTGAAAATACATCTCATGCCGATCCTTTATTTTGTTCTAGACTTTTGTACATTACGAAATGTGTATGATGTAGGAAACATTTTTGATGATCTTGTTGAGGCAGTAGATAAAAGACGTATGGAAAGTAAAACACAAGCTATGTACATGCTGCCACTCTGTGTTGCAGCAATAACGAATTGTGCGAAATCAAAGCAGTTTGAGGAATTAGAAACACAGATAGATATATGGTTCAACGAACTTACAAACACTTACGGGCGTATCATGATCTCAAAACAGCAGTTCGTACATGAAATATTGTTCCACATGCCTTTGCAAGAGCAGTGGCTGTTTGCTTTTTATTTAGAATGCACTAAGGGATCGGAATTTATACAGTTTGTGTGCAAGGGCAAATCAAGTGTACAGTTTGAAAATCTTTTTGGAGATCAAGCTGTCTCCGTCCTGTGCGAGGATACCTCTTTACGTTATGAGGAGATACCTGTCCCAACTGCCTTTCTTGGTGACAGCATGATTGGATTTGCTCTTCGGCTAAGCGATGTTCTTGAGATTGATATCTGCAGTAGCAAAGCTTTCGAAGCAGCAATTCACTACTTTTTAAAAGCAAACACACACGATCTGTTACTCAGTATTGAAAAAGATCAGAATGACTATGAAGACTATTACTCGCATAGCAAGATATCAGATTTAAGACGTTTATTCCAGTATCTCTATAACTCGTACGAAAAGAAAGACGCTAGGCTATTTTATGACATGATGGATCTCTACGATGAACTTTGCAATTTTGTAGCTACGGCGAGTGAGTTTGAGGTCCTAGCAGGGTTGTGGACATACTTTGGTGACTATGAAAAAGCAAGAGAAGCCCAAATGAAGGCAGTATCTGTTCGGGAAGAGGCATTCTCTACTTTTTAACTATAAACGATAAAGTGTACGTTTTCCTTGTTATTCATTTAATTCATTATCATTTTTACTAACATAAAGTTAAGTAGTTTAACTTCTACATAATTAGCAAAACAAACCAACTCTCTGTATTTTCTATTTACAGATAATAGGATGTTTCTAAAGCAAGATGTACCCCATATACATTTGACTTTTGCAATGAAATACGTTCGAATGAGTGAAGTAATTGCCGGCTTCCAGAATAAACGACTTTCTTCAACAGAGGACGGTGATAAAACCATGAGTTTAGAATTTTACCATGACTATTTTGATGCCATGAATAGCAGTGTATATGACACCAAACACAAAGGACAAATATTGAAATCTAAAGCTTTCTTGATACCAAAAGATACACATGTGTATAACACTGAATCAGTGTATAGGGCACGTATTAAAGATTTGATGTTTGATACAAGGACATCTCCTTCAGGTTACACAAAACTTAGAGCCAACGATCCTTTATGTTGGGGCAAAAGTTTAGATAGCAATAACTGTCTCAAGCAGCTACAAATGCAAACCTCCGGACGTCATATGCAACGGAACTTAGCCTTTTGCTGTGAGTGGCCCAGTGATTACGAGGAATGGCTTGCGAGAAAAAGAATTCACCACTGGCCAAAGCCGGAAATTTTGGAAGTTGTAAAACAGAATGGTTGTCGGGTTGTTTCACAAGGCAGAAGTTTGTGTCAGTCTCAGCTCACAGAATGGAAAATTGAATTTGACAAAGCGGAACAAGTGATATCAGAAATTGCTGTGACGGAGGAGCAAAAGGATTGTTTCATAATTGTGAAACTGATATTAGAAAAGAACCTCAATAACCCACTTAGTCTCCAGCAGATGAAACACGTGTTTTTCTACATGTGTGAAGAAACCGAAGAAGACCTTTGGGAAACTGATTTGGCGGGGTGTATATGGATGTTCTTGGATCGCTTGAAAGAATGTCTAAAGTGTAGAAACATACCAAATTATTTCGTGCCCAGCATAAGTCTATTTGAAAACGATTTTACCGACGAAAATGCATCACAATGTATAGCAGGTATAGATATTGTTCAGAGGCATCCATTTGTTGCGTTGTTTTATACATGCAATAACTATTCACACGTGTTTCACTCAGTCAATTTATTGTTTGACATGGTTATAGAAGATTCGATTAGGTTTGCATTTCACGAGGACATGAGCACATCTCTACGGGAGTGTTTCTTGCCTTTGGTTGCAGAAGGCGTATGCACTCTTGTTCAAAAACACCAGTACGCAGAAGCCGTTGAAAGATGCAAAAACGCGACAGAACAACTTCATTTGCTAATCCGAGATAGCAAAGGAAGTTACTTAGAAGATTTGATTGGCCAAGTCATATTTCGGTCACATACAAAGTTAGATCAATGGTTGTTTGCCTTTCTCGCAGACCAAAAGCTTGGCACGTTTTTCACAGAAACCGTCTGTGCGCATTTACGTACGTCTTCTTTATTTGACTTTTACGGCCCATCGCTTGCCGATCACCTCCAACTTCATTCGGGGGACATGGACATTTTGATTCCGTCCGAACTTGTAGCCCTGCAAAACCTAGCAGAAACAACGGCTTACATTTTCGAAATATTTGAAAAAAATTGCAATACAGATGCAAGCTCAGATGTCATCAATTACTTTTGCTCACATCATCTCGATCGTCTCACGCAGCATATTCGTCATATGCCCAAGACCGCACCACAAGCCTGTTGGCTTAAGATAATAGAGAATAGGATAAAGTTGAATGCAATGGCACGGGCGATTACACAGGTCGAAGGGAGGTTTTCAAACTGATTTGCTTGAAACTATGCAAACCTAGTAAGTGTTGCTTTGTTTGAATAGACATCCATTGATATGTGTACTAATCAAAATATAAAAGGAAAACTAAATGAATGAGTAAGTGCACCGAAACAGGATCAAACAAAATATCTATTTTAGATCAGTATATAAAAGGTGTAAATATGTAAATTGGTTTTATTCGGGACTTTTGTGTATGTGTACAAAATGTGCTTTTGGAGATTAGATTCCGAAGACGTGTCGCATTTATAGTAGTGTCTAATTTTATGTAATATTGTACACTATAAATAGTTTCTTCTGGTTACAATACTGTAATTGTAAAATTTCTGCTTAGTACATATTTTCTAGATTGACTTAAAATATATTTCGTTTGCGACTGTTAGACACTCATGTTTCCAAATTGTTAACTAAATAACAAGGTTCTTTTTATATTTCTCTTGTAATTTAATTTGTTGAAGACTGTTCCCGAATGCCAAAGTGCGAAAGAATTTTAGTGTGTATGTACTGGATTGATTCTTGGCAAATATCTAATTTTGTGTTACTTGTGATTATTATTTATGACTTCATATTTGTTTTGTATGCTTTGAATAAAATGAAACACATAAGTTTCTTCAGTGTTCCTAAGAAATATCCGCTAAGTGACATAATGACCATGTCATCCTGATAAGAAATACGTCGAAACTATTGCATCCAAAATAATATCGGTTGATGGTGGCACGTCGATAAATGATGCCTCTCTAAGTTGCCGTATTCTCCAACAGAACGAAATTGTATTTAAAAAGTATAACAACAAAGTTTATTGGTCGCAGAGATAATATGACGTTAATTGAACATAGAGGCTATATAGAATGCTTTACCCTCTTGTAATTCCGAGTAATGTTCTCGGACTGTATATGCAGTTGGAACTTACTCCTTTCAGTAATTATTTCACGTTATACTCATTGGCCCCTGCGAACTGGCAACTAGTCTGCAGTTCGCAATTCGATTCGCAAACTGGCAACTAGTCTGTAGTTCACAGTTCGAACTGCAAGCTGCGAACATGTTTGCAGTTCACAATTTGAATTGTTGGCAACTAATCTTCATTTGAACGGCTAATTGGGAATGAGAAGTTGTTTGTATTTCGTTACTCGGTTAGGAAATTCATGTTAGGTTTGCAGTTTGCAAAGTTGTCTGCAGTTTGAATCGCGAACTGCAAACTGGTTTGCAGTTCACAATTCGAACTGGCAACTTGTCTGCAGTTCGCAATTCGAATCGCGAACTGGCAACTAGTCGGCAGTTCACAATTCGAATCTCAAACTGCAAACTGGCAACTACTCTGCAGTTCACACTGGCAACTTGTCTGCAGTTCGCAATTCGAATCGCGAACTGGCAACTAGTCTGCAGTTCGCAATTCAAATCGCGAACTGGCCACTAGTCTGTAGTTCACAGTTCGAACTGCAAGCTGCGTACATGTTTGCAGTTCACAATTTGAATTGTTGGCAACTAATCTTCATTTGAACGGCTAATTGGGAATGAGAAGTTGTTTGTATTTCCTTATTCAGTTAGGAAACTCATGTTAGGTTTGCAGTCGCAAAGTTCAAATGAAGATTAGTTGCCAGTTCGCGTTTAGAATTGTGAACTGCAAACATGTTCGCAGTACTAACTGCGAACTACAGACTAGTTGCCAGTTTGCATTTCGCGATTCGAATTGCGTACTGTAGAAATGCAAACCAGTCACTAGTTTGCGATTCGAATAGCGAATTTAGAACTGTTGACTACTTCCCAGTTCTCAGTATGTTTAAATAGAGACTAGTTTCTTACTGTGAATTGCGAACTGTCGACTAGTTCTCAATATGATGTTTGAATACACATTAGTTGCAAGTTCGCAGTTCGTGAGTAGTTGCCAGTTTGCGATTTGAACTGCAGACTAGGTGCCAGCTCAAATTGTGCACTGCAAACCAGTTATCCATTATGACAATCAACTTCATTCTTTTAAATATACATATTATCATTAACTTGGAAAGCCTGTTTGAAATGAAGTCTACCCTTGTTTGAGCTACACTGGTGACTGCCAATTGGTATAAAAGAAACACAACTGGCATGTTAAATTACAAATATTTTAATCACATAATAATTCAACAACATAATTCAGGGATCTAGCTGCATATTTTCATTAAATTGCAGACACTTTAAGTCTTAACAAATGAACACTTTTGGCATCATCTCGTGAACAAGACCAGCACTAAGGCGTTATCATGCCCAATAAACCTAAACGTTCTTTAAGAGTATTAATTTTTCTAGCGTATCTCAAAAGTACATTTCATGAAGACAATCCCTCCATCCACATGTCCATGACTCCGAGATACATTTTGTAATATCCCTCCGATTCATACTTGCTATATTATATATTCATTATTTCTGAAGGCGATAAATAACTCCGTTTCTCAGGCTTGCTAGACCTTGAGACAGGGTCTTATTAATTGCTTAATATATGCTACAGCTGTTGCAAAAAAAACTGTATACAGTCGAGCAGAATGTAAAAATAATGTAACATTGCAGAAAGATACGTGAAGACTTTTCAGTTTAACATCAGAGATCAAACAAAACTATAAGTTTTTGTAACATTCTAAGAAAATACACTCCTTTCTAGGTTGCTATTGACTCAATAAGAAACCGAGCCTTGCTGTGGGAAGACCAACAGCCACACAGTCTGATAGGAACTTTTTCTTTCTTGTGAGGCAACAGTATATCAGTTGTTTACAATCACAACTTGGACGGACCAGTTACTAACTCCCGCCCTAACTGCCACAGTTCTCACATAAAGAGTACGCTCCATACCACAGCTCAAACCTAGACCCCCAAAAAATGAGATTTTGTGATTATAAGGCAGGGACATTTACCACTTGACTACTGAGGCGGTTGTACTGTTCTTAATCTCAGAGGACTAGAGATGACAATATACAAGTGTACATTCTTAGAAGGTGTAAAACAGTCAAATATGTGAACATGGACTACTGATTAGTAGAAGCAAAATGCGGAATCTATGCTGACAAGTGGTCTTTGTTCACAGGTGTTTGTACTTTTCACAGGTGTTGGTGCTATAGATAATAAGTACAGTTTTCTCCCTGCTGGTCTGTATTTGCAAGATGACTTTAACACAGGTTTGACTGTATAGTCTGTTATTAGGTAGTGTTGAGTGAGCCAGGTTTGACCGAACAGTCTGTTCATAGTTACGCTACTAGTGCAACTGTACAAATGAACACATAACTTCAGAATGTTTGTTTCTACATAGCAGAGCTAATCTGTTTATATCTGTATAGGTAAACTAGAAGGAAAACTGAGCACATTGGGAATAAATACTGCAAAACAGGTACATGTAAAATCAATCATAGTTTGGCAGTGCAAAAATGTGAAAATATAACATATGATGTAAAAGATGCCATTTTTAATAGCATACAATATGTCATTGCTTATGATCTAACACTAAGACTGTGAACATGGTATTCTGAAAATAATGCCAATGTGCTGACAAAATAACTTGGATCTTGAAAAAGTACTTCTGGAACCGATGAACTGATTTATTCCTGTGATTTCAAGCTACATTGTGCCAAAATAACTGACAACTGTGCAAGAAATTATACCAGGAATCACTCTACAGTGAAGAACACTGGCAGCATATTGCCATCCTAGTGAGACACAAAAAGATGAATGGAAAATGACATTAAATTCACTATAATATGATATCTTTAACAGCTACGGTATTCCTTGACCATAATTGTGAAAGCTTGTGTTATAATTTTTGAAGATGTTAGATGACAAATGGATATTTTTTTAACCAAAAATAAAAAAACTTTAAAATTTATATTCTGACAAGGTTAAGTTTGATTTCTTTTCTTTTTGTTAAGTACAATCCATATTTATTTCTTTCCTGTTTGTTAAGTGCAATCCATATTTATTTCTTTTCTTTTTGTTAAGTACAATGCATATTTATTCTGTACATACTTTCTCTTAATCCGTAAATAAGAAAATTTGTAAAAATTGAAGCTCAAACTGAAAACTTCTGTAAACATCTCGAAAAAATTGAAAACTTTCACTTAAATCTTACAAAATTAACCTGGAGCTATAATTTTCTTGAAAAATAAAAACACCCATAGGTTTCCCCAAATCAGATGGACACATGTCTACCTTATAATTTGGACAGTACAATGTAATTGTTTAAAAAGGGCCTAATGAAAATTTACTGAATGAATAAACAAAATGTTGACTAAAGTCAAGAAACGATTGTTTCAGGCAGACACACCTGGTGGAAAGTCTGTTCCAACTCTAGTGCAAGCTGATTATGGAGCAAGTGCATTTATGAAAGAAACAGAGCTGATGGAATCTCAATACTCAATGTACGTATTCATTTTTCTGGCTAATATGTGCTTAGGCTACATAGTTATATACAGAGTACTATGTCATATAATTCTGAGTGCTGATTCAAATCAACAGGCTAGCAACACTAATTCAAATACGCTTCAATCGAAAATCTGATGAAAAATGAGTTTTGAAGAATGCCTTAAGAGTATATAAACATACATGTATAACAAAATAAATATGCTGCCTAGCATTAATTTTTTGCTGCCATAAATTATGATACATGTAAATGGACAATAAATTTATTTCAACTGCTGAAGTTATTTTTGCAACGGATAACTGTTCAGCTAAATTGATGCTTTTCACATGATAAATGGGAATGAACACGAAATACACTTTACAAAAACAGTAAAAGTAACAAATAAACAAACAGCACTTTTAAATTAGGAGACAAATAATAGAAACATAAAATACATACAAATAAAATATTTTGGCAGTACGTGTATGTGGAAAGTAACACTAACTTAATAGTGATATTACCGTGCAAAGTGACCATTACAGGTTTGAAACTATCACTGATTTATAAAAAACATTTATCAACCAAAGCTGATTTGAATTACTGTGAAGAAAATTTTTCCGCTGGTCTTATCATTAACACTAGATTCAAGAGCTATTCTGTAAACGATGTGGTAAACTGGGGTAACTTTGTGCATGAAGAAACATTTTTGTTGCTGTTTTATAAAAACAAGTTTTTTTTTTTTTTCATTTTATATTATTAATGAGATGCGACAGATTTAAAAATTCATGATATACATGTTGCTAGAATTTCGGGGAGCAACTCCTGCATGCAGATTTTTAATTGCTCTCCCAGTCAAATAATTTAGTAATTTTATATGATGTGAAATGTAATCTTTCCCACCAACAGTGTTTCTAATTGCGCTAAGTTGGAAATTCGAGAAAATAGTGAAAATTAAATCATTGCAAATATCACTCAACTTACAGTAATCAAAATCAATAAATCAGTATAGCTGTGAAAAGTATGTGAAAATCATTTTGACTTTCCTTGTCAAAATTGATATTCCAGCTATATTAATTGATATATTTTCATTTCTATTTACCAAAAATAACAATAAAGCAGTGTACCTTACTTCCTACATGTTTTAAAAGCATTTACAGTACTTTGATTTACCACATCATTTTCAATCTGACCACTTTGAACAGTAATATAACTTTAAATGTGTCAATGTTCAAGTAGATGTGAACATCATAAAAAGTTTTAAGTTACAAAATATAATTTCTGACAACTTTCTGGATCGGTCTGCGGCACACCGGACATAATTTTCCGCGTCGCTTTAATCTTTTACCACAGGAAAAGCAGCAGACTTGATGCCCAGTTGTTCCATGTATGAGACTTGCCGTTTTAGGATGTGTCAAACAAATCATGCAGGGATCATCAACGGCAATACCAGGGGTTTTAGCTGTAGGGCTGCTTTTGTTAACTTCATCCGCATAATCAACACTGGTGATACTATTACAACTTAGAGACCTTTGTTTCATCTGAATATTGGCAAATGAATATCGAGACTCAATCAGCTGTGTTTCTTTCATAAATGCACTTGCTCCATAATCACCTTGCACTAGAGTTGGAACAGACTTTCCACCAGGTGTGTCACAAAACACAGAAACGTCTGAAGCAACCGTTTCTTGACTTGATGGTAACGTTAAACTTAAGCTTCCTACGCCAGAATCAAAACCTGAAAACTTCTCTTCCTTCCTCAAGAAATGACTGGTTAACTCATCATCTTTAAAGCTTTTGGAAGCACTATTTGTATGAGTATTACTCATTTCTTTTGACCCCTTCTGTATGTCACATTTATCGTCCGGTCCACACTGAGAACGTAACCAGTCTGTTCGCAACTTCCAGCATCTCCCGCAATACCTCTGTACAGGTGGGTTAGACTGGTTACATTCTGTGCAACACCAGTAGTCCTGAAATATAGAGAAAAACTTGGAACCTGTAAACAAGTCATTCAAAACTGATTTAGTAATACATGAATTATATTATTCCACACACACTGAAACTTTTAAAGTATCATGGTTGTCTTCTCACTGTCTTTGTGAATACTTTTAAGACAAGCATATGCAAGTATAGTCTGTCAATTGTATTACCAACAAACTTTAGATCATAAGTGCAACGCAATTTGATTTGATGACGAAACTAAAAATGGCAAAGTTATAGCAAACTTTAAGTTTTAGGAAAAAACATACAAATTACTGGTAAATTCATACCAAATGAAATTGTAATCACCCCTTTTGACAAGTATTGAAGTTAGAATTAAAAGCAAAGGAAGGGGCAACCAGCCACCCACCCACCCAGCAAGAGCTGAGTGGCAAAGGCAATTTTACCCAACCTTACAATCTAAGTAAAAGGGTATATCTCTTCAAATATGGCCCTTGACCTACAAAAAAAAACCTTTGACAACAATTTGAAGTTTGATAAGAATTTAGAAATGGAAGTTTAAAAAATAAAAGGGTAATCTGTAAATAATGATAAAAGGGCAACCCTTATAAGGACAAGAAAGTTGATAGAAATTAAGAAATGGAAGTAAAAGTTTCAAAACTTACAAAAGGCATTAAGAGACCTAAAGGGGGCACACCTAAAAAAGGCAGTACCTATGCCCCTTTTTCATAATAGACTAGTGTTAATACAAAGACTGCTAAAAATTATAGTCCTACATATATTTGTAGCCGGAAAATAAACAATTATGTACCATTTTAGGTAAATTTCTTTTATCCGACAACCTTTCTTAACAACACAAGATTAAAAGCTTCTTGGCGTTGTCTTTAACAGAAATAAATCAAGAATCCATTCAGTGTAGTTTCTTCATACTTTTCCTGCCATTGATCTCCTGATTGCTAACTAAATTGATCCGAGTATAAAAGATTCCACCCTGTAAAGGTTCCATCTAATAACAGTGAAGAACAAGAGCTGTCAGTAGGACAGCGTGCTTGACTTTTTTAGTGATTGCCAATAAACAAAACTTTGACAGTTAAGGGCACACAAGACTTTAACTAGGAATTTCTAAGTACAAATCAAGAAACATTTTCACAGAGTTATCTTCTCTTGCTTACAGATAGGTCTCATGATGGTACATAAGTATTCCAACTTTCAAAGTAACATCTCAAATGTTTAAGTCAACAAGTGGATAAGAATGAAAATTTTAGCTGAGTTTCTAAGTCAAAAAGGGCCATAATTCAAATAAAAGCCTTGACAGAATTATCTTCTCCTGCCCATGCTTGGGGATCATGATGGTTAACAAGTATTCCAGCTTTCAAATTAATATCTCAAACAGTTTAGTCAAAAAGTGGACTGGTACGAAAAACTGAACTAAGATTCTAAGTCGATAAAGGGCCTTAATTTTTCAAACAAATCCCTGACAGAGTTACCTTCTCTTGCTTACAGATGGGGGCAATGATTTAAACAAGCATTCAAAGTTTCAAAGCAATATCTCCAAGGGCTAAGACAATAAGTGGATTTTACCCATATTCAATGTATTTTCTAAGTAAAGAAGGAGCATAATTATGTCAAAAACCTTGACAGAGTTATGTACTCTTGTCTGTTGATGTAGATCATGATGGTAAACAAGTATGGTTAGTTTCAAAGCAATACCTCTAATGGTTTTGAAATCAAGTGAGGTGGTACGAAAAACTTAACCAAGCTCAATACACTTTCTAAGTCAAAAAAGGGCCATAATTCTGTCAAAAACCTTGACAGAGTTATGTCCTCTTGTCTGTAGATGGAAATTATGATGGTAAACAAGTATGGGAAGTTTCAAAGCCATACCTCTAACAGTTTTGAAATAAAGTGGGGTGGTACGAAAAACTTAACCAAGGTGTGACACCAACGCCGACTTTCAAAGCTCATGGTAAGTCAGTAGGATAGCTCCCCGTTTCTGGAAAAGTCAAAAGTCGGCTAAAAATGACTGGTAGTGTTAACTAAGGTGGCAATGTAAATGCAAAGCCAATGTATTCAATTGATAAACTCAATTAAGTCAATAGCAGAAAGTCTAAATCTGAACTTACAGCTTCTGTTAGCTCCTTATCACCATCATCACTGTCAGAATCACTGCAGTCAGCAAAGAACTCTACATCACTCTCCTTACACACCACAAGAAAACCCTGTCATATGGTAATGAAAGAAGAAAACGTAATTAGTTTCAAACTTATCAAGCTATCACTAGATACACAAACACCCTTTCCCACTGGCTTCAGTTTTCCTGGAGTGTTCACAAATTTTGTTAAATTTTTAATAGGGATGTCATTGATAACAATTTTTGTATCGATATAGAAATTTACAAATATCGATGATACAGCGATATATCGATACATGGGCGTAAAAAAGTCACTGACTACATATTCTACCAAATCTCTTGACTTTATTTGTACTAAACATATGGTTCTGGTGTATAATATATATCTACCCTTGCAGTGCTGAAATATTTTTGCCTATCAGACCACATTTCATTAAATTATCAATCGTTAGAAAAACACTGAACTCTGGCCTGGGTAGAGTGATTGTTTATATTCAAGTTGAGTTTTGATGGAATTTTCGAACGTGAAACTGTAGATCATTGCACGGTGTAACATTATTTGATATACGATTATTCAAAACGGCAATCGATATTGAATCGAAAATGTTTTATCGTTGATATATCGATATCATTTGAATCGATTTTTAAACATTAAATCTCTATTTTATCCAAAGTAGATACATGTACCAGACTTACTTCATGAAACATATAGTAAATCTGTAATTTTATATAATGCTTTTATTTGATGTTTTTCATTGGTTAATCGAAATGTAACTGTGGATTATATCCTGATAAACTCAATGTTCATTCAGTAAAATTATCGAAAATCTACCGGCATTTACATCAGGAAATATACCAAGTTTAAATAAATGCCAAAATCTGTACAACGATAACATTTTTCAAAATGACGTCATGTATGCTATGCTTTTTGATGATGTTGCCCACACTTTTCTACATTGACTCAACAAATGTAGAGTGTTACACATTAAATAAACAGAACAATTGTTAGTATCAATGTAATATCATGATAATTTCACTCATGAACATCAAAAGTAGTTATTTTCACTTATGGCTGCACCACTCATGAAAATATTACTTTTGATGCCTGCTCTGTGAAATTATAACGTGATATTACACCAAAACCAACAATTATCCTCTATATTCGTGCTTTATTCGGATTAATTTTTTACAAAACTCCTGGTTCACAAATCCATAATGAAACTTGTTACTAGAAATACTCTCTTATTTGAATATCATCATGTAAGAACTTTATTACATTGACTGATAAAAGAAAAAAAAATAGAACATAGAGGAATCAACATCTGTAAGGAATATGACAAGACATCCATCCTTACCTCGCCTGATCGTACAGAGCTGAGATCAGACTCTGTTGCCGGGGAGATGTCAGACTCCACATCATACTCTATAGAAAATTCAGTGTCTGATGGCACTTCTACTGCTACGGAATCCTCTTCAAGAAACCACAGATCATCAGTCGAGTCCTGAACAACAACTGTCTCTTTACCCTGGAGGTATAATTAAACAAGAACTGTAAAAGTCAAGTTTTATGCTTGGTTTCTATTTTCGCTAATATTTGTGAATAAAGCACTTCAAATCAAACTCTCTTAAATAGCAAACAAACAATAATTATATGTAAAATAGTGCTGGCTCGTGAATTAAAAAACTCGCAAATAAATAGAAAATTGAAAAATTGCAAACTAAACAACTCCTGAATATAAAGACCTTAAAGTTTACAGTACTTTATTTTGTGTAACTTGACACACTGTGGTCTTCATATTGTGAAAGTGTCAAAGTTCTACATTTCTTTAAAATTCTTATGAATTACTTAAATTGTTGTGAAGTTGTGCTAATTAAATACTGGTGTATATAATAACGATTTCACTTATAGAATAATTATAGAATTGTATCTACTTATTTTCAAACAATATTGACATATACCTTTCTTTCATATTTTTGTCGCTGTCAGCAGAATAACTAGTAGCTATATAGCTTCATCAGAAAGTGTTTCTTACTGTTTGCTATATCATTGAAGCAAATACTATGCTATATGTATAGCTTGTACTTTCGAATAAACAAATATGTTACGAATGTTTTTTGTACAAACAACAGTCATTTTCGCCATTCAGACTTCTTTCTTTAAAATTACTAATATAAGAGCTACATGTTATTTTGTATTCAAAGTGCTCATGGGACTTTAACAGAAATGACAAATTGTCATGCAAGTTTTTTGGCCAAGTCAAATTATACCTGCCACTACAATTTAATTCAGTTTGGACCTTTCAACTTAATTTCCTTCACCCTTAGAAGGTCTTAAAATTATCTAGGTGCAAACAGTGATTACCTGAACACTGAGCACTTCACTTTTGTCATTATCACTTCTGTCTCCAAGTTCCAGTTGGAAGTACCAGGGATAACTTTCCTTATCTCCATCATCACCATATGTGATGCTCAATGATGCTCCGCGTCTTCGAGATGGCTCTGTTGGGCTACTGCTGTCTGAAAATAATCAACACAATCAGAGATCTATATGTCTCTTGAATTTGCTTTTGAAGCTGCTCCCTATCAGTTGCTGTTGAATTTTTTTTTAAGTGTCTACACGTTTTTTATTGGAAGTCACAGTAGAAACACTATGTTTAACTTGATATGCAAAATTTCTCAAATTAACTTTCCAATTTTCAAATAGGAACAAAACATTTTATAGGTCACAGGTGTGTTTAATGGACTTGTACAAGCTGGAGTTAGAAAATCTATCCTCAGTTTTATAAGATAGCTTAGCTCTGCTAGCAGCCTGTATTTATTACATATCCAAGAAGACAAAATGACGTTAAATTTTATATCAAATTTTTGAGGAACTTGTTCTGTGCGAAAACATTAGCAGTAAAGCAAGAGACAATTGTGATGTCAGTTTTACTATTATTACTTGTATTGCTACATGGCTTTGATATCATAACTCAGAACAATTAAAACTGGCTACATCCTGCAGACACATTAACTTTTAAACCACCTTTGTGGAATTGCCATAGCAGTGGTAGCATGGTCGCCCGAAATTGAAGAGTCCCGGGTTCGATCCTCACCAGTGTCAAGGTAGTAATGTACTTATGCAAGACACATGCAGGTATTTCAATATTACCTCTCTCCCTCTTCCAGGTTGTTTCCATCTAGAGTGTGTCTTGAGAGCTATTAATCTAAGTTGTATGCGCTTGTTTCGCGAAGTTAACAATACAAAAATGTTTATAAACAAACTATGGTTCTGATCTGAGGGAGCAAATTCATCGAGAACTCACTTTTTCGTTTCCTTTTTCTTGAGCTGACGCCCTTCTCTGTTTCTGATGAGTCACTTGTATGATTTACACCACCTGATGACTCCTGTGCCTTACTGGCAGAGACTTGATCTTGGCACTTCAAGGTGGAAGAGCTCAGACTCCTCTTCTGACTTGAGCTAGGTTTGGCATTTTCTGTACTATCTATTTTATCACAGCTTGAGCTAGAAGATGAGGATTTTCTACTTTTAGTATGAGGTAGATTCAACTGTCTGGCCGTGGACTTGGTTGACGACGTACTGGATATGATGGGTGATGAGGTCTGATTTGCCGCTTTACTCTCTTCCCCGGCACTTGAGGTAGGTAAGGTATTTGAATTTATTGGTGGCTTTGATATGAGACGTCGTCTCCTTTGTAAATGAGTGTCTGGTAGTTGCATACAGTTTTCTGCCAAAAGTTTCCTGCAATAATTGTCAAAAAACAAAATGTTCAACAGAGAGAAACTTACCCACAATGTCATGGACCTTGTTTTAATACAGTATACAAGAAAGAGGCATAACTTTGCAGACTTTTGAATCTTTTATTTACTGTTTTAAGATAAAGTCATTTTTTGTTACAAAAATCTCATTTGCCAGTGTGTCACAGCAATTCAAACTTTCTGTAAATTGGATGATTTTCGTGTGACAAAAATTTTGCGATTTGTGAGCAGACAGACTTATTCCTGAATTTTAAATTTCGCAAAAAGAGAATTATCGTACAATAAATCTATGTGAAATGAATCTTTTGCTAGATTTTGTACTAAGCAAGGTAGAAAATTCCTGAAAATAGCAAAAAGAAATCATCGCGAATATTACCCAATTTACAGTAAACAGAATGCTTTGGAATGTTTCAAAAACTCAATATCAAAGGCAAAACCATCCAAACTTTACCTTGGCGCTTCTCAGTCTTGCGTTGAAAGATACCAGCATTTTATAAGCAACCTTAAGGAAAATTCATACCTTTTCTCCATGGTATTAAAATCTAGGGAAGTGACCCCTAATCTTCAAATACAGGAAACAGCGAGTCTTAACTGCTTTCTTGACATAGCAAGAACCACCTATGCTGGTACACTGACAAACTATCAGGGAAAATCTGCTTCATATAAGTGATTTTTCAGGTTCTTTAGTGGTTTACGCAGCAGACTGAAATACTGGCCTTTATCACTGAAATTAGTGAAGGCAATAGCTGGTTATTTAACAGGCAGATTTATATTTACTGCCTATTCACTTATAAAAGCAGAAGTGATTACATGTTTTTATTTATTTTTAATCTACAGATATATCAATCGTTTGTGATTATGTATGAATGGGCGTCCTATCCTAAATCTGTCAGTTTTAGGGGACTAATTAACTTTGTTTAACTTTGGTGTACTGTAAAAGCTTTTTTTCTCAAGACTTTTTTTCTGAGAATCAAATACTTTACAAATTCATCAAACTCCCTAAAATAGCAAACAAACAATGAATATATATACAAAAGTCATGTATATTAACAGTGCTCACTCACAAGGACTCCTAAATAAATAGAAAATTAGAAATTTGTGAAAAAAAACTTGCAAATATAAAGACTTTTACAGTATTGTTTCACAAAAAAACAACAAAAACATTTCTTAAGCATGTTCAGTAGACATTTGCCAAAAAAAGAACAACAGTTACTGTTGCAGACAAGGGGAACCAAAAGGTTTGTTAAATGAAGAACTGAATAACTAGTATATAACAACTTACAGAACATCGTTGATAGTAAACTGCGACACACCAAACACCTCTCCTAACAGATCACCTTGGCAGTGAACTATGCTTGGATTGTTCAAGTCAAACATCTGTTTCGACACTATGTATATTTTCAAATAATGCAAAATCTGAAAGAAACGAGAAAAATATCTATAAGTTGGATCTGTTTGCAGTGAAATAATTCCAACAGATTTAACCCTGTATATTGGGTAATTTCAGGGTGACAAAAATTTAGTGATTTCTGAGCAGACAGACTTATTCTAAATTTAAAGAAAGGTGAATTCTCTACATAGTAAATCTATGTGAAATTAACCTTCTGCAGGATTTTTAAATAAGCGAAGTTGGAAAAGTTCGTGAAAAGAGCGAAATTTAAACCATCATGAAAATTATCCAATTTACAGTACATGGTCATTCTTACTCAGCATGCTGTTGCACAGATCCTGAGAATAATTAATTTGGAAACAATATCCGATCTTTCAACACTTAGCAGTGGATTTCTACATCAAGAAAATGCATTATACCTTACATTATTTTACTTTATACTTGTTAGACTTTGTTAGAAGTAAGAACTTAACATATTTCATTTGAAGTCCCCAGATCACTTTGAATTTACTGATATACAAAATAAAATTATTGATAGGTGAATGATAGAACTGTATTCTATTCACTCAAAAACAATGTTGACATACACCTTTCTTATTCATATCCTATCATTAAAAAAAATTCTGCGCTATATTTCTAACTGTTCTTTTCGTTTTTCAGACACTTCAGAAGCAAAGTTAAGAATGTTTTGGATACAAATAAAGGTAATTTCCGCCAATTATATAAAGGTCTTGCTCATAGTGAAATAAAGAACTACTTGCAATATTTTTGTGCTCCCGGGACTTTTAAAATCTGACAATGTAAGGCTCGAAACAAGGAAAACATTTGTTATTCATTGTTGTTTCTTATTTCTTTGTTATTTTATAAAACTGTAGAAACAAAATAATTTACTTCCTTATACAGACTACATGTACAACTATCGAGAATCTAACGCGAAACAGTCTTAAGTTATATGAAATAAAAGAAGGACTTAAAACTGTTCTGCAATGAACCCTCGCTTTGTAATCAGTGATAATCAAGTACGGTAACAGGAAAAACATATCTAACAGGAAAAATCCTTGGGTAATTATCTAAGGAGGAAAATTTACGGCAGAATTTTTAATTTCATCTCGGACAATACTCTTGTCAAGAGGTTCTCTCTGCTTGAGTCACACCAAACAACAGGTGCAATCATTCATGTCAGCGCGTAAGTGTAACCACTTTAACCTGTTATATACTATGTACTTAACGATACTTACTTCTTTCCTTGTAAACACTTCATTTGTTGCCCCAGCTAGCCGCAGCAAATTAAGAAAAGATGGTTTTGGCCGCACCTGCAAAGGAAGTACATGTACTTGATTCAGGATAAAAAGTCTTTCCTCATACATTTTCCCGTGTTTAAACTTTATTTAATTAACATTAAGGCCTAAACAAAAATATGTTTGTTTCAGGTTTCATGTCCCCATGCCCCCCCCCCCCCCACCAATAATATAGGGTAGGAAGGTAGGGAATAATCTTTTTTTATAATTTTTTTTATTATCAAACAAACTAAATTCAACATAGATTTTAATGAATAAATGCTGAAAATATTTACACACAAAAAATGTTCTAGGGTCAGGGCAAAAAAATATGGTAGGTAGGTAGAGGCTAGGTAGGTAGGCAAACCTGAAACAAACATTTTTTTTTACGCCTAATAATAATATGAATAGATTTTTTTTTACAACTTATACTGTAATTTGGGTAACATTTAAGATCTAATTATCAAGAATTTCCCACTTCACTTGTTTAATTAAACATTGTTAAAAATCCTGCAAAAGATTAATTTCGCATAGATTTACTATTTGAGAACTACGGTATTCTCTTTTCCCGAATGCTGTGATTACTCTTCCTCGCAAAACTGTTCTTCCCACCAACAGCTGATCATGGAAAGTACTAAGGCGGTTTATTACGTAACTACAGTTCTTCACATGAATGGTCCTACATGTGTAACCAACAACACTGTACAATGTACATGTACAAAACTGTGGGGTTTTACATAATTTACTAAAATCCACTACGTAGTTTTCTGTGTTTGTGATGTAAAACTGGTTTTCCAAACTGATGCTGGTGTATCTTTTGTTAGATACAGTTGTTCCATTTCTTAAAGCTATTCATACAGCATGCCTGGTATTAGTCTAATGAATCAGAGGAGATGCTTTCTTCTTAGGTTTGACAACTAACAAAATACCTGGTCCAAATACATGAAAGCTGGCTACAACTTTTACAACTACAAAAGACCCCCCCCAAAAAAAAAAAAAAACCCCCCGGTTAAAACCCCCCCCCCCCCCCCCCCCCCCCCCCTGGCTTTCAGTTATGCATAAAACATTATACATTATTTAAGTTAGATCTAATAATATATACTCAGTAAACGTTTGTCCAACTGTCTAATGGCTACTGCATATATCTATAGGGAAACTATGTACTGTATTTCTGGTAATTTGCAGTGTATGGGGGCGGAGCTTAAAACTGTGATCTATCGACAATAGAGAACAATATAGTTACCAGAGGAACAGCAATAGTATACTCTTCTTCTATGAGACAGTGAGTTGGAGCTGCATCGCCACAATGACTTTGATCTTCCATTGATACACCTGTTATGTAGCTAGAAGATCTTCTTACCTGCAAGAATTCAATAAACAAGAACTGAAATTCAAGTGTCAGAACTAAGATGGTTGAAAGTGGTGTACATTTGTACAAGTTCAACACCAATAGAACTTCTCTATCATTTCTATATTGATACATATCTAAGAATCAACCATGGTCTCCGTGACCCCTGTGCAACTCATGTAGTGTATGAATATGAATGTGTTTGCACAGGTTCTTGCATGCATCCAACAGCTCAAAAATAGTAAAATACCCACCAAACTTGTTTTCTCTTAGATCCATTATATGGATATTAAAAAAGAGTGGTAAAGAAACATTTGTGCTCTATGATACAAATACCGGTACCTGTGGGATTACACCTACACTTTCCCAGACTCAAAACTGTGTTGAGAAAATGAAGTCTTAATTTTTCTTTTCAAAGTCAGAAATATCTTGAATTTTTTTATTGCTCAAAAGGTAACCTGTCACTACATAGTGAAAAGATGAAGAAACACCATATTCCTAAAAAATTATAAGCAAACGCCTTGGTCATTTAACGACTGAAATACCTCCAGTTTAAAAAAGTGCACGCATCCGATTTTAGAACTCGAAAAAATTCACCACAAAATGTACATCCCCAACAAAACGATATAGAATGGCGCACAACAGCCTGCGCTCAGAAAAGTTGCCTGCGCATACCATTTTGCGCAAAACTTTAACCACTCCTGCATGCCGTTCAGGTAGCAATATTTCATCATCGCTTAAAACATATCACATGCTTACTCAGCTAAAACACCCTAATGATAAACAAGTGCATGTATTTTAAACTTGTCTGGCTCTACATATTGTGTAATTTATTAAAATCAAATGCCTGCATAAAAAAAAAAATTTCTTTAAATATTTAACTTAATTCTATTTTAACTATATTTAACAACTTAATTAGCAATAACTGTTTAAGAATAATAAATTCAAGGAAGGTGTATGTGGATTTTGTAAACAACTAAGTGGTCCTCAAACAGTGGCTAAATGGTCACAAGTGCTTATGAGTATGACCTGATGTACATGAACTTTGAAAAAAACAACATAGCTTTACTTAAAAGTTAAATTTAATTTCTTTCTTTTGGATACCACAACCTAATCACTGTGCTGATTAATTATGTAAGATAAATAAAGAAAATAAATAAAAATAAATTTTAACAGTTTTTGTCCTGTACATAAATGAATAACAACAGTATATATTACTTTTATCCCCTGCAAAACAAACTGGAAGTTCCACTCAGTTTAATAGTAATTAAAACATGCAGTTAAATCCTTTTTTATAACATACTGAAATGTGGCAACTAAATGCGGCAACAGTTTACCTTGACCTTCTCTGTCTTTCCCAATTCATCCATGATTTGTAAGAATGCTTTCCCGCTATTTTCACATATTATCCCCTTGGCACAACTACAATGTTTTTCGCACATACATGCAGAATGCATTTTGGTATAAAATAAGGACGCTTCTGACGTTTTTTGTATAAAAACCTGCTTTTTTTCCTTTTTTATTTCATCATTGCTATTTTTAGCACACTTATCGACAAGCAAAGTCACGATCAATTGGTCGTCATCCCAAAGTCTTGAACTTTTGAACTTTTCCAGTTACAAGGTTGTGTGGTCAGCTTGGCCTTGAACAGGTAGAATAATGCATTAAAAGGACTACCTGCAGACATCTAGAGCATTGTGACATGTGTCACGCTTCATGTCACAATGGATCATGGTAAACATTTACTTCATTTTGTAGCTCAATTTTCACTTAGGTAAACTTAAAGGGACATACCCTATTAACTGATATCAAACTAAAAAACCTCTTAAACATAAATAATAGAAGCTTTGGAAGTATTATAACTTAACCTATGGCTTTAAGCTATGCATTCCAGTCAGTATCATTAAAATGTACTAGGGTATGTCCCTTTAAAAATAGACAAAGGCCATGCCAGTTTAGCATCCTGTAGCAGCTCCAACTCTAAAATTATGCAAGTTTGGAAAAAATGCTGGGCAAATATCTGACATTTAGGTCTCTGCATGTCTCCATGGGTAGGAAAAATACAATCTTTTGCTCAATGATCAAGTGACTTTAATATAGAGCCACCTGGCAGAAACATAGCCTATGATACCGAACAGCGAGTGGTGACAATTAAAGCACAATGTCATGTATGAGTTCCTGCTACATTTACATGAAATTTACCCTTTCATTCATTGTCACAGCAGAAAGCAATCAGTAGACACACAACCATACTGTAGTTCAAAACAATTGCATACATGGGTGGTTTTCAAAATAAATTCGGAAAAAGTGTGACAATGTAATGTTACATTTTAACACAAAAAATATTACATAAATTTGCCCGACAAGAGACAAATTTTATATTTGTAATTGTTCAAAAACGTCTGTGAAAATGATCCGTGAAACACGAATCGGAACATTTTTGTTGTATCGTCAATTGGAGCCTGAACCGTTGCATTTTTAAATGGGTAAGTTTTGCCAATAAAAATACCAAATCGGTAAAATGTTAGTATATGCTTACGACATTTGACAAAAAGTTTCATGCCAATGCTTATCATTTATGCTTAACACCTTAACTTTGATAATTTTGAGCAAAATCCACGCATTTTGGGTCTGTTTTGCACTTTTTACCGTTGAATCCTTTGCATTCAACTTGCATTACTTTCACATGCATCGATGTCTGATACAGCCTACTAGCTACAGTCATGCAAGAAAGAGTATTTGTTTCTTCAGAAGTTGCGATTAACCATGTAAAATACACGAATCTGTTATACTGACTTGGGTTTTGTTTACTAAATCAGCCATTTTTCGTCTGAGCCTTGTCGTTACGTTAGTCAGAGTAGTATCGTTAAATTGGAGCCAGTGCGTTTTGCCGATACAGTGTGAGTATTGCCTCAAGTCATTTAACCTTGCCCTTTTCTTAGTGCACTATCATAGATCTGCATCAATTGTAATTCACCAGAGTACTTTCGTTGTAAAAAACTAGGCAACTTAGGGCGAAAACTTTTTTAATTGTTGAATGTTAATAAACTTTTTCGAGATATGCTCTAAAATAAATTGATAATAGCCCTCATTGCGCTGTGCGGCTTTGGACAAAGACGCAGCGACACTACCTGAGGCACACAAATTGCTAATTCTTGCGTAATGGGACAACATTCTCTCTGACCCCCATCCAATATGCTCTTTCATCGCACTATCACTTAAACCAAGTATATGTAACGTGACAGCACATCCGCGCTGTCCACTATGAGCCGATTCCCCATCATACAAATTTATAAACTCAAGATGAGTTTTTAATCTGTCTGCCATCACAGTAGACGAAATGGGTTTATCTATGATCAATCTGGACGTGTTATCTCTGACCCTAAATTATACCAAAAATCCATAGGAACTCCCGTCCGCACTGCAAAATGTCATGTACGCTCGCAAGTGTATTAAAGGACAAATATCCCGATCTTATGAAGGAAAAAAAATGGCATTATTTGGGTTATGCAGAGACAATGTTTTTCCAGAGATTTCCGAAATAAGAATACCTCGATTCTCTGGCATTTTGTAGATCCGATCTCCTGTAAAAACTAAAAGACCTTTTATCATTTGCCTGGTTACCCGAATGACACAATGTGAAGTATGACATATCTCTATACAATAAAAATGCAGCCATTTGATCAATTTCTACAGATATTTTATAAGATAAATGCCTACACATGGCACCTAGCTTGTCAAACAATAAAGGAACTGCTTGTTTGCTATATCCAGCAGTCATCTCTTATATGTCAGTATGTAATATTAGTCTGCATTTGGAGTAGTCCAAGTAATTGTACTCAACGGGTGAATATCGTTATATGTTTTGCTAGGTGCTATCCAGCCTCCGATAACTATAAAATGTCCGTATGTAAAATGGGTCTGCGTTTGGAGTCGAATTATTGAGACTACATTTGGAGTACAATTATTGATAATTAAAACTTCAATTGGTACTGTATGACCAATATAATGCCCCCAGAAGAGGTTTAATTATTTTAGGCTCCAGGGAATAGTGCAAGATACAGACCTTGTCATGTCCAGAGACACTTCCAAGTTCTTTAATATGCTCAGTGTACCGGACAAGTCTTCAGTTGTAGGTCTCATCCGAAAGACGATTAGGTACGTTAGTGGAGGATTACCAGTCCAGCGTGTTAACCACTAGACCACTGATATGCTCCGAAATATAATGAGTAATGAATTTATGCAAATTAGACTAGCCCTCCGGAACTAATTGACCTTACGCCAGGAGAGTCATAGCCACGCCCACCGAAATCAAGGGGCACTACTCCTGCGAAGTCCGACAAACACAGGAAACGCTCAAACAGATATCTATTGAACTGAGTCTTAAATCATTTATTTTATTTATATATTTGATGATATTTAACTGTCCTTTCATCCTTTTGCTGATTTCAACAATATTTTTAATAAAAATCACATAGTTTACTTTGAGTGAATTTAGTTTTAAAAGATTACTAGTATCCAAAATGCGTGCAGCATTCTGTTAACAGATTAAGGCTAGTTATTTGCAGGCGCTTGCAATCATTTGTATCGTCATGAAATTGAAATGTTATTTTAATTAGCACCATAAAATCAGTTATATCATATTTACGGTAGCATTATTATGTCCGTTGTGCATTAATTATCAAATACTCTTCAAATACGCGTTAATTGAAAAGCTCTTAAAGATTAGATATCGATAAGCATTAAACATGTGTCAACAGTAAAAGTAGCTGTGTGACCATGGTTTCTGATCTGTATTCCGTAGGAGACTTAATTCTTGTATGCAGTTCTGCGAACCGGATCGTGTTATGGGATGTTATGTTTGAAACAATGTGACACTTTTATAACTAAAACAAAACCAATAATATACAGCAAAGCATTTTTAAGCATATGATTTTTTTATAATTTTGATACAACTTCTGAATGATCATTGATGCCTCCACATGAAAATCAAATATTTTTAAAGTTTATTATTGGAATTGTTTCTTTTTGTTGTTGTTATTTTCTTAAATGATAAACAACTGTATGCCTAGCTATAGCATCATTTATTTGTCACAATTACTTTTTATATCATATGTACATGCATCTGACTGACTGACTATTTATTGGAGTTATTTACTCTCGCTACCGGTCGTAGACATATGACCGAGCATGACTCATATTATCATTGTACACTTAAAGTTTATGATGTGCAAGTCCCAAAACAACCAGATGCATTGGTCAAAGCCTTTCAAATATATGTACACACACATGATGACACGTTTTAATAACTTAAAGATACATTAATTTTGACTGGGCATGTATTTCATTTTTAACTGCGATCTCCTCCATGGTTGATTGGTTACAGTCTTACTTGTTATCATTAGACATATCCTTAATTTAGAATCATGGGCTCGAGTTTAACTACCTTTCATGTCTACTAAGCTTATTTGAAGAAGTTGGCAGTTTCATAGATGTATAATACACGTCATTCCCTGAAACCATGGTTGCTCAAGATGTAAATAACTGAAATACTGTTGAAACAGGGCGTTAAAACGTAGTGACAGGAACCACTATTTAAGTCTGAGTTTATTTCGGCAGGATACATCTTTGAGAACCTCTGAAAGAAAGTCAGTCTTCTAGCTTTTATTTCTTAAAAAAAAATGTTTTATAAGATCTTTTAAAACGTATGAAGAATCACAAAACTCATAGAACATACAAACTAACCCCGTAAACACGATTTCGGTGTGCCCGTCGATAAAACTTGTTTATTTCAAAGAAATACTCTTTCTTACTGAAAATGCCAAATATTGCATGTCCGTCAATGGAGCATTTTGAATGTTTGGAGCCCAAAATGGGCTGATAACCACGTTCGCCACATGTTGTATCAGCTAGCTGTTTGATTGGTCTGATAAGAGATTCTTATCTGTCAATCAAGAACCTGGCGTAAGGTCAATTGTGCGCAAGCATGGCGAGGCCCAAGGGCTTTTTGCTATATATACCATGGCCGCCCTATGCATATGCAATGTCAACTTGTAAAATGGGTCTGTCTTGCAGTCGAAATATTGAGGCCAAGTATATACAAACAAACAGTAGCATATATACAAATTATCAGACTTATGTGGCTTCACTGAAGTTGAGTACGAAAATAACCGAGAGCGAACAAAACGTCTCTGATGGTTAGTCGGTACTTTAGCAGTAGAGACATGTATGTATCTTTAAACTGTTAACTTGTCTGAGCGAACTTAAAAGATAGTACTTACATAAACTAGCTACCTGTCCGTTTTCTTCAAGATGTTCGTTTACAAAGCATGTCCGAACCTGTCTTAATTGGCTGGTTCCGATATCAGCAAGCGCTCGGCTTGTTCCCTTGACCGGAAATCCATACGTAACGGCGTCTGCGGTCCTGTATGCGGCCTTTTGTTGCTCCCGATAGTCTTTGCATGGGTACTGAGGTATCAGATATATATAATTATAAAACAGATCAAACTGACGAGTCGAATGAATTGGGCTAGACGGCGTATGTAAATGTGTTCCCTATTTCAGAAAAGAAATAGTGCCGCACGTTTTTTTTTCTAGATATTTTCATAAATAATTCGTTTTTTTATTGTTTTCTTTGTTGTTGTTTTTTAACTCAGAGCTTCTAAGCTATTGAGACTTTTCATTTTCGAGTGCGGAAATTGCACATGTCAATCGTGCTGTTGTTTTTATCCTATATTTAGTATGCATTTTTATGAAATCTGAAAAGATTTAGCAGCTTCTCTCAATGCTTAACTGTCCGTCTATTGAATAGGTTTACAAAGTAAATTAAGTTTTAGAAAAGGTAGACTATGTAACTGCATGTAGCAATACATGTATCTACAAAAAGACGTTTGCAGCTTTCGCTCCAAATCTGTATAGTATATGGGATGCAGTACGTGTCTCTGAAGTGATTAAACATATATAATAGTTCTTAGTTTTCTATCAAGTTAAAGATTTTAAAAGATGTTAGTATCTAGTTACAGCTTAAGAAACATTGACTTAATTAACGCCAGATACCGCGGTAGAGAACCATAGTTGGTGCTAGTAAATAAGATCAGAGATATAGAACAAATGCATAGTTTTTGCACTCAAACCTGATAAAAAATGCATTCAGAAAAAGATGCAGCCACTCCGATCATTAAGATAATTTACATTTCCTTATTTATCCCCGCTGCAAAACGTGAGGGTCTCCGATCGTCCGTCCGTCCGTACGTCCATCCTCTTACATTTCGTGTCCGCTCCAAATCTCCCAAACTCCTTCTAGGATTTTCATCAAACTCTGGGCAAAGGTTCTTCTAATCAAGACGACGCACAAAACTCATGTTCCGTGTATCCGATGAAATAAAATTACAGCATTTTTATCAGTATAAATATACTTTTGTATAGCAGCAAAACAAATACTATGTTATAAACAAATTTCCCATCTGTAGATCTTTCTTAAACAATCATTTTTAAACGAATTTATCCGGACACAACATTACTCAAAGACAATTGAAGTGATCGTTTCAATATGAGGCTTTCCCGTCACTTCCTTGTCGTATTTAAAGTTTGTTCGTTGCAAGCATCGCTCAGTAAGGAAATGTGAATTCAAATACAAAAATGATTTGGAATAAGTTTCTTTCATATAGTTTCCATTTGTTCATCTTAGCAGCTTCAATCAACCGCGGATCAGGTATCAATTAAAAAACTTCTTCTCGAATACTTAAAGTCCCAGGATCAGTTTGAATTTACTGATATAGAAACATAAATTTATTGATAGGATAATGATAGAACCATGTGGTATGTACTCTTAAACAATGTTGACGTATGTCTTTCTTTCGTATTTAAGTTCTTTTTTCAAGAAAAAGAGTTGCCAGAAAGACTTTCATTTTTTTTGCAATATCATTGAAAAAATACTGCGTTATGTTACTAATATGTACTTATCGATTTAAAAAGCAAAGAATGTTTTTGTCGCAAAAGAAGGTTATTTCTGTCAGTAAGACATCTTTCTTAATTAAATGAGAGCTACTTGCATCTAAATGTGATCCTGGGACTTTAACTATAACAGTACACTCATATAACTCAGTGAGATACGCTGTGCGGGTTAATTGAAAGGGGAATGCTCTAACCTTTGCAGTCATGCTAAAAGATGACAAACAAAAATTTCTTAATTATATAGTCCATTTTTGTTTGTCATCTTTTAACATGACTGCAAAGGTTAGAACGATCCCCATTCCATTGCCCCGCCCCGCGTATCTCATTGAGTATAATAATTTCATGTTGAGCATCAGTTGGAATTTTCGTATTTAGGAAAACAATGTCGTGACATAAAAATGGAAATGCAAAACGAAATATAGAATAACTATGTTGACTGTTACAATATTTTTTTTTATTGAATATGAATATCAACAAGAGGGCCATGATAGCCCTATATCGCTCACAAAGAGTATTAGTGTACTTACCTAAGGAAGTGGTCAAGGGGGCATGATTTGTAAAAAGTTGATAGAGGACCACTAGTTAATGTTACATACCAAATATCCTAGCTCTAAGCCTTGTGGTTAAGGAGGAGAAGATTTTTAAAGATTTTCTTATACAAAGTGACCTCCCGGGCAGGGTCAGTTTTAACTCCGGGGGCATGATTTGAACAAACTTTGAAGAGGTCAAATAGACACTGTTTCACACTACATAGCTAAGCTCTAGTTTAGGAAAAGAAGATTTCTAAAGGTTTTCCTATATATGTCTATGTAAAACAAGTGAAACCTCTTGGCGGGGCCAATATTGACCCATGGGGCATGATATGAAGAAACTAAGTAGACGTCCACTACACAATGTTGGTAACTAAATATGTTAGCTCTAGGCCTTAATTGTGGTTTTGAAGAAACAGATTGTTAAGGGTTTTCCCATAGAAACATATGTAAAATCAAGTGACCCCGGGGCGGGGTCAATTTGACCGAAGGGTCATGATTTTAACAATTATGGTAGAGGTCCACCAGGCAATGATACATGCCAAATATCTCAGCTTTAGGCCTTACAGTTTGAGAGAAAAGATTTTTAATGTCATCCTATATAAGTCTAGTATGTGAAATTAAGTGACCCCCGGGCGAGGTCAATTTTGACATAGGGTTCAAAATTTGAACAATCTTGATAGTACAATGCTACATGTTAAATACCTACGCTCTAAATGAATGCCCTGTATTCAGAGGAGAAGATTTTAAAAGTGTTTCCTATTTGTTGCCATAGCAACCAGCGTTCTGCATGGAATGGAATTCTTTGATCAATTTTTGTAGAGCTTCATGCAAGGAACATCCCTGCCATGGTTCATCAACATTGTCCCAGTGGTTTTATAGGAGATGCCTCTTGAAGCAAAATGTTGACAGACGACTCTAAAAGCTCAACCTGGCACCTAGTGAACAAAAAATACACGAAAAATAACGAACTATAAAATAATAATGATAACCTTTACAATAAGAATAACGTAACATTGAATAACAATAGCACGCATATAGAATTTAGCAAGGGTTTTACACGTAATAAGTATTAACAATATAAGTTTATGTAAGCAATTTAATTCATCAAACAGATCTAATATGTGTCAATAAACCTTTAAAATAATATAAAAACATATTGTTGTGCTTGTTCGGCTTGTGTAGCAGATCCTCCTCCTTGTGTTGTTGTAATTCTCAAGTATTAAGATAACTTATGAATCAATCAGTGTGTTTTTGTCAAGGTCCATTACTAAGGTCAAATCGAATTTTCTTTTAAATATGGAATTGTAACAGGCGTTTTCTCAGAAGGAAAAATATGACATACTGTATCGAATGTGACCATATTGTGTTGTAAATTCGAGTTAATAAATTACATTTTGTCTGTACTTTTTACAGTTTCAAACATCTTTGAATTTTCCCAGAAGTCTCACAGAGAGAGGATGTGAAAAGGTTGTACATGATAAACATGCCTGTTTTGAAATATAGTTGAAAGAACTTTACTTCCAATGATGTGCAACGTTTATTTCTGACTGTTTACAAATGATGCGATAAAGCGACAGTAGGACAAAAAGATCACCCAGGTCAATCTACGGAAATACAAAAATATTCACTCGTTTTTCTGCAACAGTATTTCAAACAGGGAAGACTTTACAGCTGTTGTAACGTTTAAGAAGCCAGTTTCAAACTGTAATTCCCTGTAACAATTCCAGATTTAAAAGAAAATTCGATTTGGTCTTAGTAATTGACCTTTGATTTCTTAGTAGTTTTCTATTGTTCTATAAATACTTTTGTTTTATCTTTAGTTACTTATCAATAAATGATTTCAGTCAGCGAGAGTGTTCAAACACATTCAATATCTATGAACTCTAGACATTTTCTAGCGCCTCATACAAAAATGCAACATATATTCTGCAGAATAGTACACACACAGAATAAATATACATATATCTGTGTGAAAAGTTAGCGGAGAAAGTAAAGGACAATGCTTTGACATTATCAACCTATGATATCATTTAGGAACAAGGAAAATAACAGTGAATATCTCACATTGCCCTTGACGAACCCCAAGCGTTGAGATGAATTCATACCTTTAACAATAATAATGATAATAATTAAAAAAAATAATTAAAAAAATGAAATAATAATAATAATAATATCTTTATTTAAAGAAGGGTACACATTTAGACACACATAAACATACATATATCTAATATTTCAATGTGGCCTTCTTAAGAAATTATATTAACAAGCATTAACAAAAACGATGATAAGAAATATTGATGCACACATTCATATACATTGTTCTACTATGTAACGGCAAATCTATTTAACATCTTTGATAAAATGATTGCTGAATGAAAAAACATATATACTACGACAAACACTCATAATTAAAGACATATCATATAAAGTAAATATTCATTCATCCGACTTAAGTTTGTATTGCTTCAGCAAGTATTGTTTGTATTTTTTTTAAACGATAACAGTGATTTAGCTGTTCTTATATTTGTTGGTGTACTGTTCCATATGTGTACACTGGAGAATGTAAAACTAGCTTTTAGATAATTGGTACGAAATTTTGGTATCAATAGGTTATTGTTAGTTACAGAGCGTAAGCTATAATTATTGTTACTGGAAAATGCCATTAAATTATATATATAGTTTGGAGCAAGGAAATGTATAGCCTTATATACTAACACAGCCGTATGATATGCATACCTATCTGAAAAAGACAAGCATTTTAAATTGCAAAGGATTGCTGCATTAGTGGTGAAATTCTGCCTATCTATAACAAGTTTTAAAGCCCTCAATTGAAGTTTATTCATTTTATTTGCACAACCATTTCCCTTTCCCCATACTGTGACACAATAATCAAACTTTGGTAAAATGTAGGCATTATAAAACATCATTCTCATATCAGCCTTTAAGTAGTATGATATTCGTTTCAGGAGTGCAATTTTAGAATTTATCAGCGCACGTGTTTTGGTTATGTGTACATTCCATGAGAGACATTTATCAATTGAAATACCTAGTACCTTTTGGACAGAGACATTTTCAATGAGAGATTCACTAATTCTTAATTCCATATTTAAGGGTTTCTTGATATTTTGTGTGTGTTTTCGTTTAGTAGTCACAGCCATGCATTTTGTTTTAGATGGATTCAATGCCATATTGTTTAAGCGGCACCACGTATTAATAGAATTTAAATCATTTTGAAGATTATTTTGATTTTTTTCAATATCAAACCCTGATTCATATAAGGTTGAGTCATCAGCAAATAGTTCTAAGTTTCCTGTGGTTGTTTTAAAGGATATGTCATTAATATAAATTAAAAATAGTAGCGGTCCTAAAATTGAGCCCTGAGGAACACCCGTTGTTATTGTCAATACGTTTGATGTGTCTTTTCCAGATTTTACAACTTAGGATCTGTCAGAAAGATAAGATTCAAAGAGTTTAATAGTTTTTTCTGAAAAATGGTATAGTCGAAGTTTGTGTAATAAAACTGTATGGTCAACTAAGTCAAAGGCCTTCCGTAGATCCAAGAACACTGTCCCTACATACTTATCAGCATCGATGTCCTTTAACCAGGTGTCTATCAAATGTGTTAAAGCAGTGTGACATGAATGTTGTTGTCTAAATCCTGATTGGTTGTCATGTATAATGTTTGTGTGTTTGAAGTACATTTGTATCTGTGAGGCAATGTGTCTTTCAAATATTTTTGAAAGCGTTGGCAAAATTGAAATGGGTCTATAATTACTAGGATCTTTTTTGTCACCATTTTTAAATATTGGCAAGACGTATGCTTGTTTTAGAGAGTCTGGAAACACATTTTGGTCTATACTTCGGTTTATGATATAAGCAATTGCAGATGTTATATGGTCACTACAGTGTTTAAGTATCCGTGGGCCAATACCGTCAATGCCAGTAGATTTATTGGGGTTTAAATTGTCAATTATTTTCTTAACTTCGAAGGCTGTGATATATCCAATATTAAAAGTGTTATGTTTCAATTTCATGTTTAAAATTTGCTCCATGTCTGTATAGTTTTCAGCAACAAAAGCTGTTTTAGATATTATATTTGAGATATTTACAAAGTGCTCATTTAAGGCATTCATTATGTTACATTGTCCTTCAATAAGTTTATTTTTGTACAAAAGTTGGTCAGGTAAGACAACTTCTTTATCACATAAAGCGTCATTAGTTACATTTTTAAAATTTTTCCAAAGATATTTTGCAGATTTGTTGTTTTTCACTGCTTCATTATAGAAATTCTTCCTACTTTTTCGTATCATTGATGAAATTTTATTTCTCAGTATTTTATATTCGTCAAATTTTTTATCTTTATGTAATTTATCGCGATGCCATATAGCGGTTTTAATATCATCATTAAACCATTCTGGTTGGGTGTTACGTTTAATTCTTTTAACTTTGATTGGGGCATGCTTCGATAGGACGTCATTTAATATATTGTAAAGAATTTGTAAAGACATATTTGGATTTTCAGTAATTTCTATCATTTCGAGTGGGGAGTTCATTAGATCTACTTGAAAATTATGTTCATCAAAATTCTTAAAACTTCTGTATTTAAGCGTTTTGTGTATATTACTGTTATTTTTTGCATTTACTACACTTCGCGTCCTATATACCGGGTAGTGGTCGCTCGCGCTATAGACTGGTACTTTGATTTCAACTAAATATTCCGGTCTATTAGAATATATATGGTCAATTAATGACGAACTTTTCTTTGTGATTCTGGTCGGGTCGTGTATCATTTGGGTAAGTCCAAACTTTAAGATTGTATCGTTCCATTTAATATTCTTAAACTTATTATAATTACTATTTGTGTCAAAATGTATGTTTATATCACCTAAGATATGAAATTCGCAACCCAATATGTCCATTTTATCAATTAAACATTCGTATAGGTCAATCCATGACTGTTTTGCATCAGGTGGCCTATAAACAAAATGCAATAAAAATAGTCTATTATTCGAAAAGTTAATCTGTATACATATGGACTCTATATCATTATGTTCTAGATCAGTTCTTCGCTTGTATGGGATTTTATTTGCAATATAGACTATAATCCCTCCGCCCTTTTTTATTTTTCTGTCTTTTCTTTCAAAGGAAAAGTTATTTATACCTAGAGCCGCGTTCTCTATATTTTCATTAAGAAATGTTTCGCAAAAACCAAATATATCTGTAGAATTTGGCAATGATAAGTGATATTTGATTTCGTCTAATTTAGGTATGAAATGCTGTATGTTACGACTAGCAACGTGTAGCCTTTTTCTGTTATATACGAAGTCATTATTCGTAACGCTTTGGTCATTTATCATTTGCCTGTCATTTCGTTCATGTGGGATATTTACAGCTATGCTTGTACAAGCGTCTTGTTTAGGAGATAGCTGAGGGATTTCAGAATTTTGAACATTATTTTTTCTTTTAGGCGAGTTATGACAATAGCTATACATACTATTGCTTGATGTTTCTTTATCATATGTTTGTAAATAAGAAGCATTTTCCAGTAATAATTTATAGCTACACTTACATTTTATGTTGTCACATTTACTGCATATTTTTAATAATAGTTCGTATTTGTTCTCATGCGAGTGTTCGTCAGCGAGTCCCTAATAAACGTACTTAAACCAACAGTCTCTTGTAATATGGTTGGACCTGCCGCAAATACCACAGTTCTGTGAACGTCGCTCTTGACCGAAACGCTTGTATCCTTTACTTCCGGTATACGGTGCACATGTGGTCTCTATTTGATCAGTGTTTTGTGAACTCGTTTTTCTTGTCGTCTGCTGTTTTGTAATACTGACGGCTTTATTTATGATAGCCACCAGAGAGCTGCAACCTCTTACGTGGAGATGTATTCCGTCTCGATGATAAAAGTGATGTGCCATGTTCCCATTTCCGTAGACAAACGCACTGTATATTTCAATCTGTTGAGCAGGTGTATCTTCACATATTTGTTTGATAACATCATTTAAGGGAACCACGTCTGTATCACGCCGCGGAGCAACTGTACACAGGTACACCTTACATTGCTGTTTGTTCAATTTGTTTATCATCTGCTTCAACTCACTATAAATCATTTTCATGTCGCTTCCATTCGCTGCATCATTGCCGCCTATGTATATCACGACTGTTTTGTACTCTTCCATATTCCAAGAACTCAGGATAGAACAAATGTCAGAAACCTTCCGACCTGGTAGTGATTTAATGATTGAATGTTTATTCAAACCGCGTCTTTGAATACCTCGAAGAATGGAATCACCGATGATCAAAGTCTTCGTTTTTGCTATGATCTTTGACCTTTGTCCTGAACGCGCTGTGTTGGTATCATTCACTTCAGTGTTGCAGTTATTTTCCGTATTACCATGCGGGATGATAATTACGTCCTTCTCTACAATTGAATTTACGTGAACTGTGTCAGAATCCAGTGATTTTCTTTCTTTCTGTGATCCATGTGCGCTTCCAGAAGTTGATCTCTCTGTAGAACCGTGATTTTCATTTCTCCTAAGACTAGTTGCATTAGTTACGTTTTTGAGATTATCCTGTATGGACTGCAGTCTTTTGTTTACTGTGTTAGTTGAGATTTCCATCTCTTTGTGTAGCTTTTTGGTGGTTTCAGTGAGATTCACTACAGTTTCCGTTGATTTTTTTGTGACTAAAGTCATTGTATTCTTTATACTGGCTACTTCATCTCTAAGTTGATCAAATCGCGCGCGTGATTCTGTCACTAACGTGTTTAGTTGCAACCGCGTATGAAACACATGGTCATGGATCTTCCGCAGTTCAGTAAGCACTTCACTATTGGGTACATCTAGGGACCCTACTTGATATTCCGCGTCAACAGTAGATGAACATGGTTGGCTTGTTTCAGATGTGTCATCTTTAGCGTTATCATAATAATAATAATAATAATAATAATAATAGTACATGTAATAATAATAAGTTTGTTTTACGAGCGGTTATTGAGGAAGTTTTATGGGCATATAACAGAATACGTTTTATGTACTGGGGCTATATAAAGGCACGGACCTAAGTATATAGGTCCGTGATAAAGGCAAGGTCTGAGGAAAAAATCGAGGCTGACAATCTCACGAACTCTTGAAAGTTTTGAACATGTTCTCAACTCTCATGCGTATAACTGTGTGTAGTTTGCACTAGAAATGTAGACAGTAAACTAAAAGTCATGCTTAACTTTCTTGTACTTTTTCGTTCTTTTAGCCTTGGTCAATGTGAACAAATGCGGTGATCTAAGTATTGAAGAGCCGGCCATACTCGGCAGAAACGTCATGTTTACCTTTACTCCGAGTTTTTATCCCGAAACAGCAAGCATACTATGGCAACGTACAAACGAAGAGAATCCATGGGCTAATCTAACACTGAAACCAAAATTTGACCAGTTTGTGAAAAATGGAACGTATTACCTTATTGTGACTGATACTGTTTCTACGAAGACAAAGGATGATGCAATATTTTACCGGATCCAGTATTTCAACGACAGCGTTAACTGTACTATGAAAACTTCCAAACTTAAACTTAAAGGTAAGTTTTTAAACCTTAGTCGATATTCGACGCCGACATATCAACCGGCGTAATGATGAACGCATCGCATAACAAAGACTTTTCATCACGAACAGAATGATATTGGTAATTGTGACGGTGAAGCTGATGATGATGATGATGATGATAAATGTCATGATATGATATATGATTAGTATAATAGCTTGATGATATTCTTATTGTTATTACTAATAGCAGTGGAAGACGGTGCTTGTACAAATGATACAAAACAGTACTATTTAAAGTCTAATTCTTACACTTATTTTCCTCGAGACTTGGCAATTCAGTTGTATGGTATCATGCCAGTTCTCTTAAGTGCAATAAAACATCTGGAAATTATAAATAACAGAAAGATATTTCTTGAACTTTAAGAGATATCTCTTGTATTAACAGAGGCATCTGTTTAACATCATTTGAGATATATCTTTCTATTTTTGAGAGATACAAAGATATCTGTCTATTTTAAACAATTATCTCTTTTTCAGAGATGTCTTAAAAGGTAGGATAGATATCTCTATACGATAGAGAGATATTTCTATATCAATGCGAAATATCTTTTTAGTGTTGGGAGATATCTTTTCAAACAGGAGAGATATCTCTATTAAAAGAAAGATATCTCCTATATTGCAGAGATATCTATGAATTTAAGAGATATCTCCACTATTTTAAGCGATATCTCTATGAAATCAAAGAGATATCTCTTTTTGATTAATAGTAAATTGGCTTGCGAGATATTTTAATATAAACATGTGGATAGTTAACATTGCCAGTGCCTAGTTATAAACGCTAACACGCTTACACTTTTGTAACTTGTTAAAGAAAGATGAAGTTTACTATGTACAGTTCCTTTCTTTTGACGTTTTTTTTTCTCTTTTCGGATGTTGGTTGTGCCTTTAAACAATTTCAAATCGAAGCTTATTTATTTCGAGAAAATTCGGTTTTGTGAAAATTACTGTTGACTTCTTTTTGTTTAAATATATCAAGATAACTGCACTTCTCAAAATAATAAAATAGATTCATTCATTCAAAGAAACAAACTCTTCCTGGATATGTTTGAATAACATACTGCTGTGTTTAAATCTTTCCTCAGATATATCAAAGGAACCTTGTGGATATGTTCACCTAAGAACAAAGAAAATAGAGTCCGGCAAGAAGGTGGAGATAGAATATTATCCGACAAAAAGAGATACCGATAATCGTGGCAGATACACACGAGATTGGGTGCGCTCTTACAACCAGAATTCACGTGTAACACTGCCCAGTAAGGTGGATGGTGTTTATGAAGAAAAGGCGATGGATAATGATAAATATGTTTTCACGATTTTTTCGTTTAACGAAGACATGAATGGAAGATACGAAGTTCAGTGTAATGGAGGACACTATTCAAACAATGTTACAGTGATATTACCAGGTATGTACAATAACACGGACGTACATACGCAAAGGTTCATGACAATGAGAATTGCAAAACTTAATCTTAAGGTTTTTAAAAGTAATTGAATTAATTTTAAAGAAGAACGTATTCGACTTCATTTAAAAACACTCTAACATGTATTTAAATTATATTTATATTCTTAAAAGCATTCACAATTTTGAAATACTGAGTTGGAGTATCTTAAACATATTGAGTACACGTAATTGCTTAATTGGAAATATTTTGTGCACCTTTTAAATGGGATTGTTACATGTAAATGATTTCCAATTAAGACTAGCTTTGCACAAATCTTGATTTGATTTGATTTGATGAGAATTTTATCAAGGTCCGTCCAAAAGAGCACTTATGTTAGCTTGATATCTGGATGAGACCCTGGCATGTCTCCCGTCATGCCTAAAAAACTAAATTTTGAAGCCAGAAATACGAGAAATTTACCTGACTGCAATTTCCAGCTAGTATAGCCAAAGGTTGAATTTGATTGCTTACCAAAGAGAAGGCCAATCACGGCGACCAATGAGATCTAAGTGTGATTGACCTAGTTTGTATGTCTGGATCGTGGTAGCCTAACAGTTTTTAGTAAATTTTGATACTAGATGTTGTCCTATTTTTATTTTGCTTAGCTTTTTGTGATGATAAAAATTTTAATTGTCCTGAATGAGAGAATAAAATGTTGTCCAAACGATGGTTTTACTTATTTTAACAAGTTAAAAGTATGCATGAAAGTTTAACTTATGTTCCTACTCTGAAATTTTGAAAATATAAAAAACCCTTAAAAGCCAAATAAGCCAGCAACCGCAGAGGTTAACTTTAATTCTTTAATTATAATGATGTACAATAGAAAATTATAAAGAGACTTGTACTAGTTGGTTGTTTACTGCCGGAGATTGAAGCAAAAAATCGGAAAGTAAATTAACCAATGGAGCCAGGAGAGACAAAAATGATTAGCCATTCAGCAGGGTGCTAATGGCCGCCAGTTCGGTCTACTACTGTTGAAAAAGCACAGTCATTAATGCAATTATTTGAATCATGTAGATCATGATCTGCATGATAGGCGATTCGGTCCTCGGACAGATGCTGGTGAACTACTATTCCTGATCCTGGTGACTAACCAGTACTTTTCACATCGTCGTTGTTGTGTGTGATTGGGTTTTTCGTGCCTGAGTAAGATTGTTCTTAATGTAGTTTTATTCTTATATTACACATCTTAAATGTTCCGAAAATACAATTGCGAAAGTTAGATGTGCTTTTTAAGATTAACATTTGCTTTGCACAAATCTTTCGAAATATTTGATTTTATAGTTCCACCAAAGCCGCCAGTTTTCGAAAGGTTAACAAACATCGAGGATTGCAAGGACTGTATTGTTTGTACGGAAGAAGTTGAGTGTCAGATCAGCTGTAGGATAAGTGGTGGTACGGAATCAATAAATGTGACCATGGCAATAGAAAATGAACTTAAAACCCCTGATTTTGACTATGTGATAGGTTCTTACGCTGCATACTTCCGTTTTCGAAACAAACAGCATATGACTACGGTGAATTGTTCAGTAAACAACGTCCTTTTGATATCTCCTTTAACAACCACGGCGACTGTGTATGTTGTAAGTAAGTAAAACACTTAAATACAATAATATTTAGTTACGTACTTGCTTGCCATGATCGTTGAGCTGATCAAACATTTAACATTTTGATGAAACTTCTTTCATGTATTTTTATCAGTTTTATGGAACATTTTGAGAATGTTTCACAATACGTTTAGAAATGGTTTAAGAAAACAATACTATGCAACACGTGTTACAAATGAAAACACTTAGCTAGCTTGAAACGTTAAAGCTGCTCGCTCTCAGTTGCCGTTGAAAAAAATGAAATTAAAAAAAATGACATACTGATACATAGATATAAAACTTAAGGCTAGAATCAACAAAAGAAGTAAAAATCTAGGTAGGAATTTGCAAAAATCGATTGAAAATGCTGGTTTTACGGCACCGCCACCCTGTATGTTTATATTAGAATTTCAAACGCGCTTGCAACGCCGTTTTATTTCCAATCTACAGATATAAGTAACAGGAATTTATACTGGAACCTTTTTATATGACTATATGTTCTAAAATATGTTATTTTCATACAGTTTGAAGAATTTTATTTTTTACCGAAGTCTGAGAGCGAGCAGCTTTAAGAATGTCTCGAAATGTTTTGAGGAAGAACGCTACATGTAAATCACAGTGTACAACCTCCGGCGTTGACAGCAGTTCCGACGTTGATAGCAGCTCCAAATTTAAATGCGCGTTTTACGCAGGGTAGGCATTTGTGAATGGTGTTGCCTTTTCTGTTGTCTTTGTGAGTAACGGCTAGTATATATTGTTTCACCATAGATGAAGGAATCAGCAAGTGAAATTATGTCTAAACAGGCACCGCCAATGAGGAGAAAATCCTCGGTAAATACGAAAGTTTTGCCGAAAATCGAGCGTTTTCGCTTTCGACATTAATTATAAGTGCTAATATTCAGACATGAAAAAGATTGAATAACCGGGGACAAACTTCAACCATTTCTCTATAAGTCTACCAAGTGTCACCTTGTAATATGCCGTTTTAAAGGAGATACAGGCGTTTAAAGTTGACAAGGTACACGAATCTGGCTAACGGGATTAGCAGTTCCTTTTCGTAACGGTTATAGATGACAGCAGGTCCCGTCAATTTTTATGTTAACGGGACAGCAGTGTGGAAAAATGCGAAATCCACTGAAAATTGCGTGTTTCAGCCGTTTTGCATGGCTTGTTTGTTTCTTTTTCTGCCCAAAATGGCATTACAACTAAAACATGTGAACTGCGGGTAAATAACACTTAACACATAATGTTATCAGACGTCTGTCCAACAATACAGATGTACACAATGTATATGTTGGTATTAAAGAATTAATTTCTTTCAATAAACCTACATTTTTTCATACATGACTGTTGCACATAAGGCGGCAGTTTAGGTGGTTTTGTGCCTTGTAAATTGTTGACGGAATGAAGCATGTCAGGCCGGACAGATGGACTGATAAGACAACACACAGGGTAGGACAACAGACATATGTTCGGACAGATGGATTCAAGCTTTCGAACTACTATTTGGTCATTGACTTAAAAATTTTCGGAACCGTGCCAAGCTTCTTCTTAAAGTGGATTTAATTTATTTGACCAAAAGACACATATCACCAAGTTCTTAGAGTTCTGTTATTTAATCATCCGTTTGATCAAAAATAGGGAGCTTTATTCGAATGTGCATATGCTTTGGTTCGAATACAGATCCGCTACACCAAGGGAGCTGTATTCGCTAATGTGCACGGAATACAGGTTTTTTGCAAGAAGTCTGTAATAGATTTTACATTTCATGCATTTATGGAAGCTGCTTCAAAACAACAAACAAAACGTATTTACATAGATATATTCTCGTAACAAAAATTTTTGGAACCGGTATTTAACACCGCAAAACGACGTTTTTGAAAGAAAAAATAAATTTATGAAGCATAGGGTTGTGCGATGGTAGAGTGGTTATCGACCTGGATTACCAATTAAGTGATCCTCGGTCCGAATCCCGTCTGCACCATTTACATTAAGAAAAAATTTCAGTGTTTGCCATCCATCCAGATATGAACTGGTTAGAAACCCGGAGGTAGTCCCGTGCAGATATGTGCTATACCGTCCGGTACGTTAACGAGCAGAGGGATGTATACGTTAAGAGCTTGTGTCTGGTACCCGGATTCACTTGAATGTGTCATAATAGGGCACATAATCCTATAAATATTCATCTCTAATGAATAAATAGAATCTGTGAAGAAAAGGTAAGGGTGAGTGCAAAAACTAGACTTCAAAAATCGAAAACGGCCAGGGATGATAACAAGTATCAATCATATACAACAAACACATCTAGCGCCATTGAGTCTGGTTTAAGTTAAAGTCCTAGGACCACATTTTCTTATTTTATTAAGGAATATCAATATTTGACAGAAATGACCATTATATGTACCAAAAACATTCCTAAAGTTGTTTTTAAATCGATAAGATTTTATTAGAAACATAGAGCAGATTTTTTTAATAAGGCTTTCTGGCAACTCTTTAAGAAACAACTTTAATGCGAAGACGCATACGTCAATTATAGGTTTAACTGTTTTGTAATTTTGATATTTGCGACTGTATGTACGGTTTTAATGGTCGCAAATATTTTTAACGGAGACGGCGTTAGCCGGAGTTGTTAAAACTGTTTGCGACCATTAAAACCGTATATACGGTCGCAAATCTCAAAATCACTTCATAGTCAACCCTTTTCTAACGCACAATATGTTTAAATGTGACAATTTAAACGCAGTTCGATTTTTGCGACTATATATACGTTTTTTGAAAGTCGCAAATTTTAAGACGTAACCAATCAGAATCGACGTTACGTCGGTACTGCGTTAGAAATTGTTTTATAATGAATAGAACGCGGTTATATCATTATCATATCAGTAAATTTAGGTAACTATATCAGAAAACTCAAAGTGATCATGGGTATTTAAGTTCGTTTGATATTGTACACTGTATTCTTCATGTATCGGAGTCAAGTTGATAATCTACGCCCAATTTGAACACCCCTAGCTCGTTCATGCTTATGGTTGACCTTCTCCGTGAATAAAAGTTTGTCAGAGCCATCAAATTATATCAGAACAGGACTTTGTGTAGTATTAAATGTTATATCGTATACCTGTCACAAATACTTAATCCTGATTGGCAGATAGCGCTCACGTGCCGAGTCTGTAAGAGTATGTGTAGACCTGGAAAATGATATGTAGCCCTGCACGGATTTCATGACGTCATTTCTGTCATATTTTCGTGTAATTTTCACTTTTTATTATGAGGTATACGATATAATAATTTTAGACAAATGTTTCGGTCAATATATAGATTTGCGGACCTGTAAAAGAATGATATCGTCCTCGGTCAAAATCACTTTTAACAGGTCCGCAAAACTATATATTGACCTCAAAATTAGTCTATAATTGTAAGTGTTATTTACCCGCAGTTCACATGTATTAATTGCAATGCCATTTTGGGCAGAAAAAGAAACAAACAAGCCATGCAAAACGGTTGAAACACGCAATTTTCAGTGGATTTCGCATTTTTCCACACTGCTGTCCCGTTAACATAAAAATTGACGGGACCTGCTGTCATCTATAACCGTTACGAAAAGGAACTGCTAGATCCGTGTACCTTGTCTGGAGCTGCTGTCAACGCCGGAACTGCTGTCAACGCCGGAGGTTGTACACTGTGTGAATGCACAGCGCAGAAACGATCAACAACTTCAGTTAGATGAAACTATGAATTCAATGACCAAAACAAACTCACATTACTTAGCAGACCTTGCAAACGACGAGGTATATTATACTAAAAAGTTTGCCTCAGAAGAAGATTATTCATGATGATTATTATTTAACTGCTAATATTAGTAATCACCCTTCTTCCTCGTTTCAGTTTCATTGTTACAGTCATGATTATCGTTATAACATACAGCCGAACTATTTCATTGGATGCCCGAACACTAAAATATTTTACAAGTCGTTCACGAGCAGAAAAATGTTACGTCCTATCTTTGCTTTTATTTTAGAGCCACCTACAATTTTAGGTTACAAGATACCTAATGACCTGAGGGAGGGAGATCCCGTAAATATAACATGTGAATTTGCGGCTGGACGACCAACTCCGACTTTGTCTTTGAAAATTTCCGATACGGCATTGTCGCCTGTACAAAGAACAGACACTTTCAGCACCACCGACCAGTCATACTCAAGTGCTATCTCCCTTACAACATTCAAGAGAATTTGGAACGGCCAAAACATCTCATGCTGCCGATACAGTTACTTGTACAATCCAAAAGACAAATGTGTCGTGTTGGGAAGCGTAAATTACCTTTGTAAGTTCACAATATAAAAATGAGATTTGTTTTGTTTCGCCTTAAAAATTGCCTTTTGAAATTTATGGTGCCAATTCGATCTTTATATAATTTGATAACAACACTGTATATTGTTATACAACGCATTTGATAAAGATCAGTCTATTTTAAGCAATTGAATTAAATCACTGCTGTATTGACTCTGCGACGAAACTGCAATTAGCTCAAGTGAAGTAAACTATTGGGACAACTATGAGTACTTTTAGTTATTATTACAAAAAAAAAACCATGTTTTATAGTGCACGTGTTAACTCGGCATACATTCTGTTGTAATGTTGTGCTATGATGTTGCCAAGATAATGATCAAATCTTTGCATTTTCAATTTTATATACGTTTGATTTTGCATTCCGTTACGATTATGACATATAATTACACATTGTATTGCTGTTTTAATTTATTTTAAATATATTTTATCTATAGATATGTGCTTAATTGATTCACTAATAATGAAATCGTCTAATTTACATTTTTCTCAACATGCTGTATAGATCTGAATATTTCGTTTTGGTTTGTTCATATATGCAGTGTACTTTTTCAACAGGGTTATCTCATAGATTGGTCACTGCATCCCATTCATACCTAGATTTTTACAATCGGATCTTTTGACTTCCAGTTTGGGCAAGTTTATTTCCTTGAATAATGGTGTTTTGCAGAGTTTCGATAAAAAAGATAACAAATTAAATCCTGACCAGACGACATTGTATTTGTCGTCTGCTTCCGAGAGTAACTGATTGAAAAGGAATATATTGTAATACTAGTAGATACGAGACACTAATGGGTTAATGAATAACTTAACAACCAACCCTCAATAGTGTTTTCCTCATAGATCGGGCAATTAGATTTAGGATGAAGTGTAAACAGCTTGTTTTCTCCCCAGTTCCACCATCAGATCTAAAGCTACAAATAATAACCAAAGAACGACCGACTCAAATAGAAGCAGTATGTACAATCTACGGTTCAAATCCTGCATGTCAAGCAAAATGGCAAGCGCCTGACGGAAGTATCCACTCAGAGAGAAACATCAAAAAGACCAGCAGACCTTCCGGTGCCTGGGACTCGGTGTATAGAGTGACAGTTAACACAAGTCAAAATTACATAGGGAAACAGATAACATGTTTATCTGACTGTCCAGATTTTAACGTTTCGGTGAAAAAATCTGAATCTTTACCATGTAAGTATGATTTTCGATAACGGTTTTTTCAAAGCAATTCAATGGTAAGTTGAAGAACCCAGTCTCGCTATTTTGGAAGCCATTCTCTGACTCACACCCGTCATGTACATTCAAAAATGATTTTGTCTCATTTTTCCCCAGACGACATTTATTCTTGTAAAACAAATTGTTAAAAATTACGTGTTGTACAGTACATTAAAACAGTACATTGTAATAAGTACTGCAACTATAGTTGACGTGTCTATATAGTCATAATAGTATGTAGGTAAGACTGATGGACATTTATAAACATTATAGATCCACGAGATGTTACACGATCCCCTTTTGTAAAGTAACAGGTACACACCAAAAGAGTTAGAATAGAGATCTATTTCAGATAAACCAACCATAGAGTTCAACATATCAAGTTCAGTTTTGGAGATATTCAAAGGAGATCAAGCAAATGTAAAGTGTACAGCTAGAAGCATTCCTAAATCCGACATTTTCTGGGTAGAACATACAACCAGTGATGAAGAACAGATGATATTAAGAGAGTGTCTTCTGGAAACAGACTGCGTCTTTTCCATTAAGGGAGATAATATCACACAAAGGATTCTGTTCTGTAGCACAATACATTTACTAGAGTCAAACTCGAAGAAACTAACCATACATATTATTGGTAATTATCGCCCTTTCGTTCCTTAACCAGATTTACCGAAATGCAATACATCATGAACAATGATAACACATTTTATTTGTAATTAGTGCCATATCGGTACTACTATGTCAGCAGTCAAAAAAGTAAAATACCAGGTTGTCATAGAAACCCGTGAAACACAGTTTTTAACAAAAAAGATTTAGCAGTAAACACAATCTGCGATATCTTAAAGTATTACTTAACTGTAAGACACTTTTAATCAAATTCAACCTGAGATTTATGCATAATGCTTAGTGTACTTAATGTAATAGTATTAAATCGAAGTAATATTAAGATTTACTTAATATTGCAAACCAAGATTTCAAACGCTTAATTTGACTTAGCCGCTTCGATCTGTGTCTTCAAGGTAGAGGTAATCATATTTTAATCAATACCCAAACTTTCACGCTACCAGTATGAAATAATAACTTTCCTTGATGATTTGACTGGGAGAGTATTTGCAATCATGCAGGAGTCTTCCTTCCACCGCCAGATGTACTAATAACAAAACTATAACCTTACTGTCGATTTTTTTTTATATCGAAGCACCAACTAATGCTAATGCGGCATATCATTGATTTAACACATTTAAAAGCAATCAAAATTGCTTTATAAAACTTTACCACAACAATGTTTGCTGTACGATCGCATAACACTTAAATATTTTATGGTCAGAATTCAAAATGTACTTGGCATAAAAAAGAGGGTAAATAGAATTATTTTCGAACCTGACAGTATGGTTTTTGTTATTTTGACTCACTGACCTCGAGCTCTTATAGCACACAAAGTCCGCCTCCGTGGTTCTCCGTGGTTGAGTGGTTAGAGTCGCTAACTTAAAAACACGGTAACCTCTCGTAGATTGCGAGCTATGGGTTCGAATCCTGCTATCGACCATGTCTCTTTATGTGAGAAAGTTGGCAGTTTCTTACAGAGGATAGGAGTCTAGTACTGGTTCTTCATAGGAATGATAGTTGGTTAAACTGTGCGCCTGTTAAAATGAACTAAATGCGGTTGGAACGAGTGTTAAAATCCTATAACAACAGCAACAACAACAACAGCAACAACAGCAGCAGCACATAAATCATTGCAAACAAGAGCAAGTCTCTCAAAACAGTTTATAATTATAAAATGAGTCGTTATTTCCAACCTGTAAATAAACATTCATTTTTTTTCATTTAAGAGAAAAGGTCAAAACACGCCAAAGACCAAGACGGTATAGCAGGTGCGGGTTACTTCATCTATTTGGTTCTCCTGGCATCTATTGTGGGAACAGCCATTGTTATAATCATTGTTGTTTTAATCACGAGGAAAAAGATAAAGGATGCAAATGGTAATGATTTTGAGTTTAAAGGGGCACTCCCTACATCTAGCAGATCAACAATACAAATAAAATCTACGTAACGATTTGAGAAAATCTGTTGAAAATATTGATGAGCTTGGTTTTACGGCACCGCTACGCTATCAGATTTATATTGGAATTCAAAAGCGTTATGACACTTCAGAATAAATATAATTTGGCAGCGTATAATTTCAAAACTACAGAGCTTCTTTACAGGAATTCATACTTTTTATTTGATGATTCGTGTCTTAATACGTGAATTTCAGACACGGTTCGGAGAACCTTAATTTTTTCACCAAAATCTGAGAGCGAGCTGCTTTAAAAGATTACTTAAACTGATATTGAGATAGCTTACTGTGCAGTTTGTTATGTCAATGTCTTCTAAATACATTTAGACAAAGAAACAAGTTTATTTCCCTTGATTTTATGTTAATATAAGAACTTCATTGTAATGTAGATGATTAAAAGGTATGTATACTTCGTACTTCCTCCAAAGCTTTACAGTTTGTACTACTTTTACATTTACAGTGACATCAGCTGCCAAACACTTATCTGGTGAAGATACCGTCAGGTGTGTATTTGTCCGTCTGTATTTTTACATACTACACCTACGTTGTTTTAGGAAAGACGTTTGTAAATCTCTTGATCATTATTTCAAGTTGCTACGTAACAATTATGTAATTCTATACGAAATACCTGATACCAATGCGAATTTTCGAAATACTTAATGTGTAGATTTCGTAGTGGCTACTCGATTATAAGTGTTCATTTCATTTGACAATTAGGCTAATTTTGTACTAAAATCGGTAAAACTTTCTAGAGAATGTATTAAAACCTATTACCGCCATACAAAGTTATTTACAGCTGCTACCTCCTAAACTTATACATCTATACACTAAAAATAAAACATTAAATTCCTACTAACTAGATTAAAATTGGATGATGGTACTAAACAGTACAAAGACACATAACTCTGTGCAAATTTATACAATCGGTTATAGATAAATGGTTTGAACTTTGTATTTTCAAAAGAAAAGGTTATTTTTTATTTTCAACAGCAAACCTGCGGACTAAAGTGTCACTCTTAGGACGTATTTCTGTTATTATATCGTATTCACATGTGTGGCAGACACTCGTACAATGTTACATGATATGCGTTCAACTGTCAATATTCATGTTAATATTCATGCATTGTATCAACTTTTTATCTTGTTGGTAGTTATGTAAAACGTTGCTAGTTGACTGTAATAAACTAGTTACATGATGCTTGATCTATATGTATTTACAATATAAAGAAAGAAAATCAGTTACAGCCGCTACAAAATCACTTTTCATTGTGAAAAGATAATTAATTCTAGACTTGATATTAGCATATTTAAACTGCATATTTCATAAATGCAACTATTTCTATTGTAAATTGAAAAAAACATAGATATAATGACGAACCAGAAGAGCCATTACGTGGATACATGAGAGATGTTAACAAAGCAAGTGGACAGCCTAAATCTAAACATAATGGAGCAACCATGGAAGCAATTGATGAAACCCCTGGTGACGATAAAGATGTTATGGAAGCAAGTGGGCAGCCTAAACCTGAACATAACGAAGGAACCACGGAAGCAATTGATGAAACGCCTAGTGACGACGCACTGTACTCAGAAGTTAATAAAGCAAAAAAGTTAGATGCTATAGTAAGCACTTCTCAACCAAATAAGGTAAACTCTTACCTTGTGTTTTGCTATAGTTGCACAGGTTACTAGATTTTCAGTAATTGTTTGCTCAAGTGGCATCTTAAGTCGTTGTGCGGTAGCTGGTGGTTGACTTGCCCATGTGTAAGGCGTAAAGTTTATTCATGATAATACTTCCTCCGCTCTCGAATCTAAATTAACTTTGTCCGGGCTGGAGTGTCGTCTGCAAGTCAAACGGAAGTGACGTTAAACATATTCAGAATGTTCTGGAGTGAAATCCAGAATGTTCTGCTAACAGATTTAGAGTAAGACTTAATCTGAATGTAGTGTACTTTATTTCTGATATTGATATGTTTTATATAAAGTTTTGTAACACCTAGTCATGTAATGAAATCAAGTTCAAAATGTCACTCAATATTTTGTTTTAAACAACAAAAGTTTTCCGACAAGCGACAAGGTAATTCTATGTTTTAAGGTCAAAACCTCAACCACTGTAATTGTGTAACAGATCTTAAATTAACTCTACATAATTATGAGTTTAAATAATGTTTCTTCAGCCCACCGAAGGCAAAGAACTTGTGTATGCAGATCTTGATCTTGAGTTACCTGGTTCCAAGCACTTACAGGGAGCAGTGGGTAAGGGCCGGGACTCACCCACCGAGTATGAAAGTATTGACTTTGTGAAAACAGCAGAAGGTCGGAAACAAGGAAATGATGCAAACAAAACGGACAATACGGACAATATTTACGCGAATCAGTGATAATTTGTAAAAACTATTGTAAAGATAAACGAAGACACGGAAAAGAGATTGAAACTGTTGTTGCTATGCTCTGCTTTTATATGTAAATAATTCAGCTCATTGTCTTTTTTGATTGCAGTTTGTTCGAACAAACTTCTTATTTCAAGAAAATGCTATGTAATAAATTTGTATTATTTTCATTTTTGCTGTTTTGTTAGTTCGACTAAGGGTATGCTTCGGGTGAGCTTTGGTGACCACTCACAGTCCAATGTCCGCCATCCTCTTACAATATTCTTCAAACAACATCTAGTCTTCCAACGACCGTATTTGTAAAAAAATGTTCAAATCATTCGCTTTCAGAGTTCATGTAACCGTTCAGAGCATTCAAGAAAATCTTTTCAAAATGTAACATGAACTAGACCTGTCTCTCATAAGTGACGATTGTGTCAATTGTGACAACGGAAAGACGGACGGACGGTGCGATTTTAATATGACCATCTTTGGGGGCATAAAAACCTGCAGGAGTTTTTAACTTTTTAACACAAATTGTTTGTCGAGGCAACCTTGTGCATAATACATGTAGTACAACGGTACCAAAATATACATGACTTGTTTCCCAATAAAAATAAACCACTGAAATGTTCAAATTTCATTTAAAAACGAGAATAAGGACAGAAAGAGAAACAGCTATAATAAGAAACAAACTAGACCAGCACATTAGAAAATGGCATAGTTTTATTTACAGAACAAAACTAAACAAATTAAGAATTACTAACACGATTTGGAAACGATCTTTTTCTTTCTTTTTTGGGGGGGATTTAGTCTTTTTTCTTTCCTTTTTTCTGTTTCCTTTTTTTCTTATATCAACAATCCGCACTTTTTGTTGTCCTGACACATACGCTGTACATTACATTGGGCACATGACCTTTTTTCTTTCATTTTTTTTTTGCTTTATTTTTCATAAAAACATATATTTTCACATATATACATCTTATATTCCCCTCGAAAAAATTGTATTTCGTATGTTAGGTCACTGCCAGAACACCTAAAGATTATATTTGTGAATGCATGTTGTGTATATGTGTGATATACAATTTATGTGAATAAACGGGGTAACCCATTTGGGGCCTCAAAAAAAAAAAAAATAAAAAAAATAAATAAACCTGAGAAATCTCATGCCCACATTTTATATAAGATTCAAGTTTCGTGTTTCAAGTGATGTTGATCCATAAAGATCATGAACACAGGCAGTGTAGCTTAATTTCCTCTATGACTGAGTGAAACGCACTAAACCGTCTTACAAACCATTGGTATGATTTAGATATCATTCAGCACACATAAATGAAGTATGTGTGATTCCGTTATAAAATAACATCCGTTCCTGCGGTGTTCATCGTCTAATAAACGATGATTTGGAGTTCTGCTGGTGCGCTGTAATTAACCACGAAGACTTGAGGCCTGGTCCTATTAGAATCGAATTATTACCGTCGAACAAACAAAGGTCTAATAGGACCAGGCAATACAAAAGGACATTTGTCTACGTCATTCACACAGAGAATAGAAATACTGCAAATTTAATGCATGCTTAGTCCTTCATAATTTACTCCTTAAAAGTTAAGTATATTGTGTAGATTTTACTGGCTTATTTAAGCATTACGTATTTTTTCTTACCGTTTAATTTTCCTTTTTAGATACGTAAACCTTTGTGCAAGCATGAATCTATTACGTCACGGTCACATTATCCTTAATGAACTGTACATTCATTTTAATTTGATGTTACCGATGATCACTTGGAATTTATTGATATAGAAAATTAAATTTACTGATAGGATAAGGATAGAAACGTGTTCTATTCACTCGAAAACAGTGTTCCCATTGTTTTTCGTATGAAGTCGTTTCTCCACGAAAAAGAGTTGCCAGAAAGCCTTTCTTATTTTTTTTGCAATATCATTGAAGAAAATACTATGTTATATTTCTAACACGAACCTATCATTTAAGAAGCTAAGTTATTGGTGTTTTTGGTACAAGAAGCAAGGTTATTTTCGCCGGTAAGATATCTTTCTTGGTAAAATAAGAGCTAATAGAGATTGTTCTCCTTGTGCTTTAATATTGCAGTCCCATATTGTCTATAAACTCTATTCGCCCCGTAAGAAGGGGCTGAGAAGTATTGACCTCCCGGTTAGAGCACTGCACTGTTGCACAAACGCTTAGCTGTTTATTAGTGACTTCCGAACCATAATCTATCGTTTACAGTTATCGCCGTTTTCATGTAATCAGGATCGGCTATATCACATTCCCCCGTTTACGTCACTCGTGCAAGAAACAGCCAAAATGCGTTGTCATTGAATTAATTCAGGTTAATATGAATTTACCTCAAAAGCTATTTCTTCTGTAAATTTTGGATTCATGTTATCCCAAGAACACACTCATGACACTCGCATAATTATACATATTACCAGACAACAGTGAAACGACCCAAGAGTCCCTTACACATTTCTTGTTGAGAAGATTTAAAATGACTCCCTTCCATGAACTGAAAATATGATTTGTTAGAACAAAAGCTAGTATTTTAAACCAAACCAAAACACTAAATATTCGTACGTCTTCAAGTTACCTTAACGTGCTCAGGTTAACTTTCCATGCTTTATTCCTTACTGAAACTTGAAACGCGTGTGTATGAGTCAGTGAGTCCGGTCCTTTAAAGGCCGAACTTCGTCTGTTCCCAAGTTTCAGTATGATTTCATTTATGGAAAAGCCGTATAATGTTTTCAGAATCATTACATTGGTGGTGCTGTGGTCAGGTGGTTAACGCTATGGGACTACCAGTCCGGAGGTCGATTCTCGGCCGGAGCGTTGGAAATTTCAGAAACGCTTTTCAGTGTTTCAAAACTATCTGAGATGAGGTAGTCTCGCGTGTATCGGTGCTAAACCAAAAAAGAACCAGGGGGTATATTCCTAAAAGAGCTATGGTCTGGTATCCGGATTCTCTTGTATCTGCTTCTGTCTTTTAAAAAAGAAGAATAAAAGGATCGCAATCGATATAGGAGCTTGCTCTTTATTGTGTTATCCTTGGTACTTGGTACCGCATAAAATACATACATACATACATGTAAATGCAATACAATACAAATTTTATTTCTTGTCGGTATATCAATAGGAAATAAATTTTGTATTATATTGCATGTATATATGTTTGTATTTTTTCAGTACCAAGTACCAAAAAGTATTATTATAGAATTATTTTAGCGTTAACAGGATTAGTAATGTACTTAGAGGATGATACACGGGATGTGTTAATTGGCCCAACAAGGAGAGCTTTAATCCGAGTGCTATATATAATACATTTTTCTGAATAAATGTTTTAATTTAACAGTGCACTTAAAGTTTTACATTATCTTATTACTCGAAATAAACACAGATACATCTCGTGCAGTATATTCTTTATTTGCGTAGCATTTTAGCTCGACTTCCGAACAAGTTTAGAACGGCAATTGTATTTGTCCCCAGCATCTCGGCAAGTATTCCTTATTTAAAAGTTCATATAGTCAAATGCCTTGAATACTAAAACAGTGGTCACTTAACTCATAACTATAGTCTTTACAGTGTAAACATGTCGACCAAAGGAGAACAGACATCCCCACTAACTTTGTTTTGATTTTGAGCAAATTTACTCCCAAGTTTTAACTGTAGAATGTTTGGCTTAAAGTTGTTTTTAAAGTCAAATACTGGAATACTATCAAAGGTATTGACTGGAAACTCAAATTATGTGTCAATACCAGTCAAGCATCTTCAAGCCTGTTGAAATAAATTCCAATAACAGGTTTTAAGTTTTGACAGATTTAGGCCCCATTTTAACTTAGATTTTGGTTAAATGTTTTTATAAAGTCAAATATCTTGAATACTATCCAAGGTCATTGACTTAAACACTAAACTTTTGTCATACCATACATACATCATAACCTCGGGAAAGTTAGATTCCCCATATACCCAATCTTTGATTTTCCAGCACAGAAATGTATGCCACTTTTTAGACGGGTTAGAAATTTTGGTAAAGTTATTTTATAACAAGCATATATCTTCAATACTATCAAACGTATTGACCTACCGTCAGACAATATTTTTCCATCAACATACAAGAGCGAACAGTATCCCAAGAAGCTATTTTTCATTTTTCTAAGACAGAATAAATAATTCCCATTCAACTAGTAATTTTTGCAAACAGATTTTTTAAGCGGAACCATTTGAGTTCGTTTCATAGTGTAATTCACTTAAAACTCAAGTATATCTTCCAGCTCATCAACACTTCTTCACCTGATAGAAACGTCCCCTGAAACTGTTTTGTTTGTAAATTTATATCCCTTATTTAACATATTGTGTTTAGTCAGAGAGCATTCATACTGTAAGTCAAACATCTGGAGATGTCTAAAAATACCGGTAACGACTCGAAACTTCCAATCCAATGTTTACTAACAACTCTTCGGCCAATGGCCTACATGTTTACACAACCATGATTATTGTCAACAATCTGCAACACCTATTTATGTCGTCAATGCGTACTTTACATTTCTGACAAATAAAATTAAAACTTGCACTGTAGATAGACTTCTTTTTGCAAATGTCATATGAGTAGTTTTATGCTATTCAATGAACAGTTTGTTTTTAAATTTTAAACATATCGGTTTTTATACGATGTATCACCAGTTTATTCATGCATCTGAATACGCATAGGTCCTGTTTCTCAGTATTTACTCCATCCTCTCCTCCGCACATCAGTTTGGCTTACAGTTTAGTCCAGTGTAAGGCTATAAATACTAATGAGACATTTACATAGGGCTTTGAACAGAATAACGAACAAAGGTTTATTTAATTTCTTCTAAAACGTTTGAACAATTAAATACTGCTCTTAGACAAAAAAAAATACAACATTTTAATCCTGCTTTCGAATTTGAAGGTGCTGTCATGACACAGCTTTGGTTATAAAAGTCACAACAATACATCTAACAAACTGTATATTAACCTTGAAACATTAGACAATATCTTAAATACACTTGTAAATGACTTGTGTACCAATGTAAATACATGACTAACCAGCATAGGGGTGTGGCGGCGGTAAATAACTTGACCTGTATTTTCTGTCCAGCAATTAATCAAGTATTGCAGAGGTTTTTCCGGCGTTTATATAGGTTGATCCAACAATAAATAGTACAACGGAACCAGTGATATTAAGACTGGAATGCCAACCGGAGTACTCAGGTATAGCAATATAAACAAATACGTGATTTTATCAATAAGGAATGGATAATGCAGAGCTGACAATTTTAGGTGAAATTATAAAACTTGAAAATATTTTATTCGAATATATTTTGCAGGTTATTTAAATTGACACCAAGTTTTAGGACAGTGTCTCTTTAAACGCTTTTAATGACATCGTGGCATACATACTAGCAGATTATATTCTTAAATGACTATAGATTATGTGTTCAATCAACGTAAATGATCTAAAAAAATAAATAAATACAATGTTCACAATGAAAGAAGCTCAGTGCAGGCGAAAAATAGCCTCATTTTTCCACATCATTAATCAATAAACCACGCTTTGTGTAATAAATGCATCCACCCTTTAATTGAGCATCAACAACTTACATAGATTATTAATGCTTCAGGGTACTGAAGTATTTATTTTAAACCGCGGATTTTATCAATTATGACTAGAATGTATTTCTAGAATACTGTTAATGGTTAAATTATAATACTTGGAAAGATTCTATAATATATGTTTTGCAGCTTATTTAGATTGACATCATTTTAGGGCATGTTTTAACGAGTATGAATTTTGGCATAAATACTTTGATCAGGGAATTCCAAATGAATAGAACGTTAAAGTCCCAGGTTGACTTTGAATTAACTGATATATAGAACAAGGATAATTATAGAACTGCGTTGGGAACGTGTGCAAATAATGGTAAATTTTGCCGGTAAGACATCATTCTTGTAAAAATGATATAACAATCAAACGGTTTCAAAGTGCTCCTGGGACTTTAAACTTTGATTGTGCATTCAGGCGTGCTGCACGATATTTTACCATTCAACTGACTGTTTAGTGTACGAGTAATGTATAGCACAGGATGTTGATATTTTGTTACAAAATAAAAATGACCAACGTATCTTGCGGAAAAAATCACCCCTCTATTATATAAACACCAGGAATGCAATGCCTTCCGTACCCCACCTACTTCTCCGATACAAGAACATTTTTTGTAACAAACTGACAACTGCATGGTTTTCTGGTCTAGACAGTTAAAGTGTTTAAGATTATCACAGAATCTGTCCTTACCTTTAATTCATCGTAGTTAATACTATTGAAATATCATTTCTTCTGCGACATTTATCGACACGTCGCAGCCATGACGTGACGTAGCAGCTTCGTCGTTCCGTTTACGATGTAAATCAAAATAACAAACATTATTCTTAGAACAGTTTTACAGCCTATTTAGAATTAGTGAGAATACAGGAACTTTACAGTGTCAAAACTATAGAGAAATAGCATCACCCTATTCTCTTTTGTTTGTGACCTGTCTTGTATATTTTAGTACAGGGGTTCCGTCCTTACTGAAGCAGGGTTAGAATTTAATAGGTGTTTAATTGCATCATCGAAAAAATCGGGTGCATTTGACGAGAAAACAAAAATTGTCCTAGTAAAATTATTAAAAAATATTTGGAAAGTGTGGTTAAGAATGATACAAGATACATGTAATCCACTCTTAAAAGATAAATTTGCTACATAAAATGTACACGTATATACACTTTAGTAACATCATGGGCTCTACATGTTGACGTTTTCTACACAGTGTAGGTTTTTTTGAGACGATGAAATATTCCCTAGTATGATCATAATTATCATCGCTGACTGTCGTAACCAAAATGTTCATTCACCTCACACACTACTATGTTAAAAGCATACGGTGGATGCAATTCTTTAAGAGTGATTTCCAGAATAAAATATGACCTTGCAAAAAACTTGAACTACTTTTAAATGATTTTGTTTATTTTTGGCTACTATGTGTATATTAAGTGTTTGATTTTAAACAGTCATTATATCATCTATGTATAAGTTAGAGTTTATTAAGTCAAATTTTAACAATTAAGAAACCCAAAGGGAGCGAGCGGTAGCGAGCGACCGAGGTTTCTTAATTGTTAAAATTTGACTTAATAAACTCTAACTTACTTAGTGTTTAACCTCATTTGACCTTTTGCATAGCCACCGACATGTATTTTGGCACGGACCTATGTGTATATAAGTCCGTGATTGTTGGCGGAGTTGAAGTGTTTTCTATTTAGAGCGAACTCTTAATGACATGACCCAGTATTCAGAAGTAGTTTTAATAAAAAAAAAGCTTCGAAAATATGACCGATTTGACTGCCGACCAGTGGGGTTAAAGACTATTGCCGATTTTTACTTGCACCGTCTTAAATTTATAGCACGAGCAAACCAGTTATAACATGACATCAGTAATTTCATAAAGTATCGACTTATGACCGCGACAAGGCCAACTGATCCAAAACCACTTAAAAGTCTTAATAAGGCCTAAAAAAACGCCAATTACAGGCCGACCAGGTTAAGATAGATTTTACCGAATTTATGTCTAAAAATTTACCATGCAAAAAAGTGCTCAGGGCCGGGCACAAGATTTTGATATATGGAACATGAGCCAAACATATTTCACCCCGCCTCAATGGGGATCAGTAAACTTAAATCTACCTTAAAAAAAACGAAAATAGGCCGATTACGGCCAACCGGTTGACTTTTCCCGATTTGTTCTTGCACCGTCTTAAAGTGCTAGCCGAGCTCGACATTTTGATATATGACATGACCCACTTCTATGAAAGGTGTGAAAAAGCCTAAAATATGCCGATTACTGCCGACCGGTTGACTTTTCCCGATTTTTTCTTGCACCATCTTAAAGTGCTAGCCGAGCCCGACATTATGATATATGACATGACCCACATCTATGAAAGGTATGAAAAAACGCAAAAACGCTGATTACGGCCGACTGGTTGACTTTTCCCGATTTTTTCTTGCACCATCTTATAGTGCTCGTAAAAAACGGAAAAAACTACGCCGATGATGATAGTGTATTGAGTTACCAACTACTAGCTGATATATAGTTTGGAATAACGAATTACCAACTACCAACTACCTCCTAAATTGACGCTCATTATTTATAGTGTTATGCCTGTTGACAAGGTTTCACCCTCGTGACAAGGTATATGGTTGATGAAACCTACTTTTGAAGTGCCGATTTAAATGCTTGTATTTAAAGTAAACTAATATTAACTATGAAAAGTCTTCTGCTATATTATGTTTTCTGATTTAATGTACATATATTTACAGAAGATGTTATAAAGATTTTTTATTACAACAATTAAATGTTGCACTAGGGAATTTCTCTTAAAACGCTTACATTTATATTTTGTATTACTCCCCTTTATTTCTGAATTGAATAACCAGAAAGCTGAAACATTCAATATACTGTATACCAGTGTACTTTGTGTTGTTAATTCTTTTTTTGAAAACCATTGCATCTTGTTATCCTTTTTGTTTTACTGTATTATGTAATTTGTCGCCGTACGTCATGTTCCGTTACGCGCTATGTTTAGCGGACATCACTTTACTTGGTTGTTAAAATATTAAATATAATTTACGGCACCTGAAGAAGACGTACAAAAGTCGAAACATGTTGTGCAAATTAGCGTTGTGGTTAATTTTCATTTCTTAGTCGGTGAGTGTTAATGTAAAGAAAGATGATTATCTAGGATGATTATCTAGAACTTTATCTTTCCTCGTTGACAGAACAAGCTCAAGTTGATTTTACAGGATGCGCTCGATTTATCAGGAAGATACTTAGACTGGTTTTCATAAAATTGGAATTGGTTCCTATGTTCCTTGTACTGTACATACAAAAGCTGTGAAATGGGTAACCAGACGAAAAGCACGTTTACTGCCTTATGTAGACTTTCAGGAGGAAATTTACTGACAGCAAATAAGATGAGGTGTTGTCATGCATATGATTTTGAAGATAAATATCTTCTGCATCGAAAGATACCACTAACATGTGATATTATTGCGAAACAAATTAAATACAAGTTGATAACCGCGACATAGTCATGATTTTCACGATTTATAATTATCTTGTTTATTATATGGCTGTTATACGAAAAATTTGAAATTTTACATCCTGCTTTGATAACTTTATTTTTGATTACTGTATGACCGTATATGTACTTGAGTGATAAAATTATGCCTGCCAATTGGGTTGGGACTCCATACTCCAAGTGTCTGTAGGTACTTTTGGTTAAGCGGAAATGTTTTACTTAATACGCTTTCCTATTGAACGCAGGTCTTAAAGGGACTTAAACGTACCACCTTATGTTTTAGCTTCAGATATATCCGGATCCCTGGACACTGCGATTATTGCTATTGTGATATGTGCCTCCCTGTCAGTACTGATGTTTATAGTTTTCATCACAGCCATACTGTTGAAATTCAGATAAGTTCCCACGTTGGCAAGGGGACGGGAACGTTTACTGTGGGACACCTTTCTTCTGTCTTGTCAGTTATATCAATTGCCCCATATTTCGACTGAGGTTAGAGCTCAAGTAATTATTTTCAGTGAAGGTCTTTGGTGAATTTTACAGCAACTATGATAAGTAGGGTTCGTATGTATTTATACTGTGTTGTCACAAAGCTAGATTCACACACAAACTGTTACCTATTTTCATTACAGATATGGAAACCGTAAAGCTGAACAACAACGTGCGAACTCTGTAGCAAACAGAACTTACACATTAGAAAGATTTCCACACCGGCATGACTCTGACGATGAGGTATACACTCATATCTGACATGGAAGTTGAACATGCCTTATAAAGTGTAGATGTACTCATTTACTTATGTACTCATTTAGTTATTGTCCTTTAATAATAAACTTGAAATTCGCCAAATATCTTTGAAGATGTCAAAACAGGAAAGAGCTAAGAGGTTTGGTTTTAATGATTACATATCAAAGTTAAGTTCATCATCAAAGTAATTTACACACACACCCATAATGTCATTTGTCATAAATACAAATAATTGAACATAGCTTCCGTTTGCAGCAATCATCATGTATATTAGACCTCCTCTCCCTTGCTATTTATTCATGACAGTGGTATTAAATCATCTTCCAACATAACAAGTTATTGCTTCCATATATTATTCTTGAAACGATGTTAATGATAGAACAGTGTCTATTGAAATGTTGATTGGTAGAATATTTTTCTTTTGTGTTTTAAGAACTATTAGCCGGAAACTTTATGTATCGGGTCAATTGATGTGTACGACTTTTCTAAAGATGATAGGTTTAATTTTGACCGGATTACTTGCTTTACTTAGTCTTACACCAGAAGGATACTGGGAGCAGTTTTTATAGTCCGGGCCGACACTTGGATTCTTGACTCATGACAGGTGCAGGTTATGTTACCTCAAATGTAGAAACTTTCGACAAATGTGAAACTTTTACTCTAACCCTAAGTCAAACGTGGAATAAGTTTATCCCATATGTTAAAACTTTCGACAAAACGTGAAAAATAGTTTCTACATATAGGATACAATTATTTCACATTTGACTTAGGGATAGAGTTAGAGTTTCACATATGTCGGAAATTTCTACAGTTAGGGTAACGTTATTTCACATTTGTGACTATTTACATATTTGGGGGTCCTACATGGTTTATCGGGAGTAGAGCTGTGCAGGCTTTGTAAAAGCCAGTTTTCACGATCGAAGAAGTTTTGACAAATGTTTCTTCGATAAAGGTTTATCCGGTCATAAAGTCAGCAATATTTTTATGCTTGTTTATTTCTTTAGTTACCAACTTAAATCTATGCATTATCCGACATACCAATGAACAATTCTATAAATCAGCTTGAAATTACCCCAGTGTCCTGGGTTACAATATATAAATCGGTCATTGTACCAAAAGGACTGTACGGGTGTGAGATATGGAATAACGTGTCCCCATCAAGCCGTCTTCAATTAGAACGAAGTCATCGGTTTTGTGTGAAACTTGTCCAAAATCTGCCTACTTATGCAAATGTTGACTTTGCTCTTATTAGTCTTGGTGTACCTCCGATTGAAACAGAAATCGACTATAGAAAATTGCAGTTTTAAGGATGAGTAGGAAGTTGGCAGTAGCAGTAGCTGGCAGTAGCAGTAGCAAAAACGTGAAGTTGGCAGTAGCAGTAGTTGGCAGTAGCAGTAGCAAAATCGTGAAGTTGGCAGTAGCAGAAGCTGGGCAGTAGCAGTAGCAAAAACGTAAAGTTGGCAGTAGCAGTAGCTGGCAGTAGCAGTAGCAAAATCGTGAATTTTGGGGGGGGTCAAGGTCATTGTTACTAATAACAGATTTTTTGACCTTGACCCCCAATTTTTTTTTACTTAAACAATTTAAAACTCAAAAAAAAATTAAAAAAAAATATCTATTTTTTTAGTAACAATGACCTTGACCCCAAATTTTTTTTTGGCTGAAACAATTCAAAAATCAAAAGAAAAAAAAATTGAAAAAAATCTCTTTTTAGTAACAGTGACCTTGACCTTGTCCGCGAATTTTTTTTTTTTGCTAAAACATTCAAAACTCCCAAAAAAAAATTAAAATTTTTTTTTTAGTAACAATGACCTTGATTCCGCCCCCCCCCGCGAGACCTTTCGAAAAAAATGTTCCTAGGCCCAAGCGTTCTTGAGTTATCATTTGCTACTGCTACTGCCAGCTACTGCTACTGCCAATTCACGTTTTTGCTACTGCTACTGCCAACTTCACGTTTTTTCTACTGCTACTGCCAGCTACTGCTACTGCCAACTTCACGTTTTTGCTACTGCTACTGCTATGTACTGCTACTGCCAACTTCACGATTTTGCTACTGCTACTGCCAGCTACTGCTACTGCCAACTTCACGTTTTTGCTACTGCTACTGCCAGCTACTGCTACTGCCAACTTCACGATTTTGCTACTGCTACTGCCACCTACTGCTACTACCAACTTCACGTACATGTTTTAGGTCAGTTGTGTCGCTTACCGTCCAAGTATCTTTCCAAGCAAATCTTCGCAAAAAGACTTGTTCATTTCTATAATAACGAAAGGCAGGTACTCGGTTTCATCCATGATATGCATAGGATCCTTAATAAATATTACCTTAGTTATCACATCTACAATAACTTAATTACAGCCTTCTTTCCACCAAAAACACATTGGAAAAATATTCTAAGGAAAAATATATACGATCGAGAATTTAGGGAACGTATTGAACGGATATTAAGCAGTAATCCACTACTACGTACAGAAGACCTGTTTAGCGTTAACAAGCCCTGTAGCTTGTGGTTATTTCTCAGACGTTATCCGAACTTAAAATATAAAGGCTGCTTTGCGGTAGGTGCATTAAATCGACTTGTATCTTTCTTCAAAATAGAACACTGTGCTACTTGCAGTCAACTAACGGATAACATAACAGAACATGCAATATTTTTTTGCCAAAACAATGAGTATTTAAAACAGTTGCTCTGGTCGAGTATCTTTGATTTAGTCGAACAAGATCTCTATATCTCTCTAATAGAGAAAGGCCCTAATCCCAAATATTTCAAATGCTCATCGGGTTTTCGTCTGATAGTCTGTGTCCGGATATACAGGACAAACTAAAAATTATATGCAGTAATGCACAGTATAAAATGCTACGCCATTAGTACAATGTAGCCAGTGGCTGGTAAGCATATCTGTTTGTTCAACTTGGTAAACAGTGTTCCCGTAACAAGTTCTCAAAAGTTCCTTATATTTCGTTTCGTTAAGGTGCTTTTATATGGACGACACAGTGTTCGCTATTTTACCATTACAAAAGCTTAATCTGTAACATTTTGCTATCATGCTTTTGTAAACGTACATGTAACATTTCCTTAACATATGCGTTTGCAATTGTTGTGTGCCCTATTTTTATGTGAATTTAACTGTATAATATGTATATTTATGTATAATTGTGCGTGTATATTGTAATGTAATTCCGTTTCTATGTTTGTAACTTATTGCTGTTCTATTGTATGTTGATAGCTCTCCTAAATGGAGGTAAATAAAGAATCTATCTACATGTATCTATCTATATTTTAGAAGTCATTTGTAAGAACAAAAGACAAAAAATACGAGCTGCCATCATCATATACTTAGCTGTTAGTTTGGTATAAAGCTCTTACGGAAGCGTATGATGGTCGATTACGGAAGCGTATAATGGTCGCCAGTTGCTAGATATTTATGTAGATTTGATGCGAAAATATCGCATCCATGTTTAAAATCTTACGGGAAAAATGCAAGATAGTCATAGAAATAATGACATTATAATTGTAGCATTCGTTTCTTAAGAATCAGCGAGTAAAATCATTTTGAACGGTGTAGTTTTTGCATGAAAGATTTACCTTGCTTGTGTAAGATAATTTATCATTAAATTAGTTAATATTTAGCTCCAACATCGGTGAAACTAGAGTAGATGACTTATGAAAATGTTCTCTTTTGAGCTCACCCTAGGCTGCCTGCCTGTCTGTCTGTTCACACTTACCGTCTGAACATTCTATGAGTACAATCGTCATGAAAATTGGTCAGAATATTTTTCTTGGTGATCTCTCCACCAAAAATTGAAACCAGGTTACGCGGGGTCAAATCCTAGACAATGTCAAATAATAACAAAATTATTCCAAACATTGTAGAATCCACATTATGTACCTAATCATCCGTAAAATGGTTAGAATGTTTGTCTTGATGAAATATAGGCCGTGACAAGATAGAAACTGTATTACGTGTGATCAAAACCTAGGATACCAGGTAAAATAATAGAAAAAACCTTTGATCACTCCAGAAACAAAATTTGCACCAATCATCCTGGAAATGTCTTGATAAATGCTAAGTCAAGTTTGAAATTTGGTCACATCATAAAGTCTAGATCACAAAGTGAACTCATAGAACATCAACATTCTAGAGTTCACATTTTTACCCAATTCATCTTGAAAATTAATCAGAATCTTTGTTTTGATGAACTCTAGTTTAGTTTGAACCGGGTTTCGTGGGGTCAAAAAGTAGGACTTCGGCTCAAATCATTAAAAAAACCTACGAACTCTAGAAGCTACATTTGACACATCTTGAACGAAAATTTGTCTTGATTAGCTTTAGTCAAGACCGAAACTGCGTAACATCTGGTCAAAAGTAAGGTCACTAGGTACATTGATTTTTGACCTATCTTTGGAATATGTTTACCGTTTCGCGAAGAGATTTTAAAAATTGTCATCATGACTCATGACTTTAGACCTACTTTTTGTCTTTGGGGCTGGATAGCGATATAGGACCATCTTTGCCCTCTTGTTATTCATTATAGCCGAGGACTGTAGAGTAAATGATGGTGTTCGGTTTCAGCTTTGCGCGAGAAATATACGTCAGAAGAGAACATAATTTGCCAAACAATATGTGTCGGATTCAGACAAAAGTTTCTTAAGTAATATTTTTAGCAAGATATGATATTGTGATTGCTTTTTGACGTCTAACGTGTTACGAAAACAAACCGCTCTGTTTTTAAACAATTGTTTTATCTTTTCACGACATAACGCACAATTGCAAAATATTATCAAGCAAAGTCAACATATTGCCACACACATGTCTAGTTGACATAAACAGTATCTGTCGATCATACGCTTCCGTAGTCGATAGTTACTGTTTATGTCAACTAGACATGTGTGTGGCAATATGTTGACTTTGCTTGATAATATTTTGCAATTGTGCGTTATGCCATGAAAAAATAAGATAATTGTTTAAAAACAGAGCGATTTGTTTTTGTAACACGTTAGACGTCAAAAAGCAATCACAATATTATATCTTGCTAAAACTTTTACTAAAGAAACCTTTTCCCGAATCCGACACATAATTTTTGGCAAATAAAATTCTTATCTGGCGTATATTTCTCGCGCAAATGTGAAACCGAACATCATCATTTACTATGCAGCCCTCGGCTATAATCAATTACAAGAGGGCCAAGATGGTCATATATCGCTATGCTGCCCAAAGAAAAAAAAATAGGTCTAAAGTCATGATCAAAGCAACCCGCTGACGAACCTAACTTTTGACCAGTATGTTACGCAGTTTCGGTCTTGACTAAAGTTCATCAAGAGTTGAGCCGAAATCCTACTTTTTTACCCCACGAAACCCAGTTTCAAACTAAACCTAAAGTTCATCAAAACAAACATTCTGATTAATCTCTGATCAAGATGATTTGGTTCAAAATGTGGATTGAAGAATATTGATGTTCTATAAGTTCACCTTGTTACTTTATGATGTGACCAAATTTCAAACTTGACCTAGCAGTTATCAAGACATTTCCAGGATGACTGGGTGCAAATTTTGCTTCTGGAGTGATCACAAGGTTTTCTATTACATGTATTTGACCTGGTGCCCTAGGTTTTGATCACACGTAATACAGTTTCTATCTTGTCCTATATGTCATCAAGACAAACATTCTAACCAATTTTACGGATGATTGGGTACAAAATGTGGTCTCTACAATGTTTGGAATATGTTTCTATTATTTGACATTGTCTATATAGGATTTGACCCCGCGTGACATTGTTTCAATTTTTGGTCGAGAGATCATCAAGAAAAATATTCTGACCAATTTACATGACGATTGTATCATGTAACTATTTCTTTTATTATCTTGCATTTTCCCCGTAAGATTTCCAACATGATGTGATAATTTCAAATCCAATCTACATAAATATCTAGCAACTGGCAACCATTATACGCTTCCGTAAAGCTCTAATTCTTTTTATCGTGGGTATGTATGCAGGTACACAGTTAAGGTCGAATGCGTGTATGGGACTTGAAAATATTTATTTCTATTCTATCATTTCACCAAGTAGATTATGCATCAGGTTGATTGTCAACTTCCGATGAGACACACTTGTTATATTCACGCCAACAGAATGTCGGGGATCATATCGTATGTACAAGGATGTATGAGACACTGGAAGAAAATAAACTTCTAGCAAGATTGTTATCTGGATTCAATCTGTGTGGAGGAGATATACTATTCGCGAGAACAATGATATTAAATAAATATGGTGGAGTTTTTATGATGGTTTTCATTTCTATACTCTGGATTGACGCAGGTGATTAAACAGTGATTTCATATTTTATTATTTATTCTTTTTAAGGTATTTCATGAAACATGTACTTATATACTTATATACTATTGTCATTTGATTCATGAAGATTGCTTGTTTTAACCAGACATTAAGTCTTAAAAATATACATCTTCCTACGACATCGTTTAACCTGCTATAAACTACAAACCCCTTTTTCTTGTTAGTTTAGTTTATAGTTTAAACTAATTTATTTTAGCTCGATTGTGACATGTGATCGTAAGTAAAATAAGGAATTGCATCTGTAATTGGTTAGCTTACACGCAGTTGTAGGATGTATTTAAAGATACTGCAGTGAGTAGGGGCGAGGGTCAGGCCTAAGGGGGTGAGGTCCAGACCCCAAGGATCTGTGGTTGAATTATGTATTTTATGTTTAAAGTATGCTACTTTGCTAGAATATCCGAACAAACCATGCACTTGAAAACGTATTTCATTTCCCTCAGACTTGACCACGGACGTACATCACTAAAAGTGCTTGAGATGTTAAAATAGGCCTATGACCAGGACTTATAGAATAAATGTATTGTTATTCAAAATGTTGCATGGGTTGTATATAACATTGGAGGAAATTTACGGAAGAGTATGATGGTCGATAGTTACTGTTTATATCAACTAGACATGTGATGGTAATATGATGACTTTGCTTGATAATTTTTGCAATTGTGCGTTATGCCATGAAGAAATAAAACAATTGTTTAAAAACAGAGCGTTTTTTTTCGTGACACGTTAGACGTCAAAAAGCAATCAAAATATCATATCTTGCTAAAAATATTACTTAAGAGACTTTTTCCCGAATCCGACTCTTATTGTTTGGCAAATAAAGTTCTTATCTGACGTATATTTCTCGCGCAAAGCTGAAACCGAACACCATCATTTACTCTGCAACCCTCAGCCATAATGAATTACAAGAGTGCTAAGATGGACCTATATCGCTATCCTGGCCCAAAGACAAAAAGTAGATCTGAAGTCATGATCAAAGCCAACCGCTGACAATTTTTAAAATCTCTTCGCGAAACGGTAAACACATTCTAAACGTAGGTCAAACATCAATGTACATAGTGATCTAACGTTTGACCAGATGTTACGCAGTTTTGGTATTGACTAAAGTTCATAAAGACAAACTTTCTTTCAAGATGACTGATGCCGGTGTGAAATGGGGCTTCTAGAGTTCGTAGGGTTTTTTAATGACTTGAGCCGAAGTCCTACTTTTTGACCCCAGAAAAACCAGTTTCAAACTAAACTTAAAGTTCATCACAACAAACATTCTGATTAATTTTCAATATGATTTGGTTCAAAATGTGAATTTTAGAATGTTGATGTTCAATGAGTTCTCCTTGTGATCTAGATTTTATGATGTGACCAAATTTCAAACTTGACCTAGCATTTATCAAGACATTTCCAGGATGATTTAGTGCAATTTTGCTTCTGGAGTGATCACAGGGGTTTTCTATTATTTACCTGGTGTCCTAAGTTTTGATCACACGTAATGCAGTTTCTATTTACGGTTGATTGGGTACAAAATATGGTTTATACAATGTTTGAAATATTGTTTTATTATTTGATATGGTCTAGGATTTGACCCCGCGTGACCTGGTTTCAATTTTGGTCGGGAGATCATCAAGACAAATATTCTAACCAATTTACAAGACGATTGTACGTACAGAATGTTCAGACGGTAAGTGTGGGCAGACAGACAGGCAGACAGGCTAGGGTGAGCTTAAAAGAGAACATTTTCATAAGTCATCTTCTCTAGTTTCACCGATGTTTGAGCTAAATATGAACTCATCTTTAGTAATAAATTATTTTACACTAGCAAGATAAATCTTTCATGCAAAAACTACACCGTTCAAAATGATTTTACTCGCTAACGAATGCTACAATTATCATGTAATTATTTCTATCATTATCTTGCATTTTCCCCATAAGATTTCAAACATGATGCGATATTTTCGCATCAAATCTACATAAATGTCTAGCAACTGGCGACCATTATACGCTTCCGTAGAAATTAGAAATAATTATATACTGCGGTGGCATTCGCGAATTGTTCACTACTACGGAAGCGTATAATGGTCGCCAGTTGCTAGATATTTATGTAGATTTGATGCGAAAACATCGCATCATGTTTGAAATCTTAGGGGGGAAATGCAAGATAATGATAGAAATAATGACATGATAATTGTAGCATTCGTTACTTAAGAATAAGCGAGTAAAATCATTTTGAACGGTGTAGTTTTTGCATGAAAGATTTATCTTGCCAGTGTAAAATAATTTATTACTAAAGATGAGTTAATATTTAGCTCCAACATCGGTGAAACTAGAGTAGATGACCTATGAAATTGTTCTCTTTTAAGCTCACACTAGCCTGTCTGTCTGTCTACACTTACCGTCTGAACATTCTGTAAGTACAATCGCCATGAAAATTGGCCAGAATATTTTTTTGATGATCTCTCGACCAAAACATGAAACCAGGTCACGCGGGGTCAAATCCTAGACCATATAAAATGATAAAACAATATTCCAAACATTGTAGAGACCACATTTTGTACCCAATCATCCGTAAATAGAAACTGCATTACGTGTGATCAAAACCTAGGACACCAGGTAAATAATAGAAAACCCCTGTGATCACTCCAGAAGCAAAATCTGCACCAAATCATTCTGGAAATGTCTTGATAAATGCTATAGGTCAAGTTTGAAATTTGGTCACATCATAAAATCTAGAGCACAATGTGAACTCATAAAACATTAGCAATCTAAAATTCACATTTTGAACCAAATCATATTGAAAATTAATCAGAATGTTTTTTTAGATGAGCTCGTTTTCGTGGGATCAAAAAGTAGGACTTCGGCTCAAATCTTTAAAAAAACCTACGAACTCTAGAAGCCACATTTGACACACCGGCATCAGTCATCTTGAAAGAAAGTTTGTCTTGATGAACTTAAGTCAAGACCGAAACTGCGTAACATCTGGTCAAACGTTAGATCACTATGTACATTGATGTTTGGCCTACGTTTAGAATGTGTTTACCGTTTCGCGAAGAGATTTTAAAAATTGTCAGCGGTTGGCTTCGATCATGACTTTAGATCTTCTTTTTGTCTTTGGGCCAGGATAGCGATATAGGACCATCTTAGCACTCTTGTAATTCATTATAGCTGAGGGCTGCAGAGTAAATGATGGTGTTCGGTTACAGCTTTGCGCGAGAAATATACGTCAGATAAGAACTTTATTTGCCAAACAATATGTGTCGGATTCGGGAAGAAGTTTCTTTAGTAATATTTTTAGCAAGATGTGATATTTTGATTGCTTTTTAACGTCTAACGTGTTACGAAAAGAAACCGCTCTGTTTCTAAACAATTGTTTTAGTTTTTCATGGCATAACGCACAAATGCAAAATATTATCAAGCAAAGTCAACATATTGCCACACACATGTCTAGTTGACATAAACAGTAACTATCGACCATCATACGCTTCCGTACAACGCTACATATAGCTATTTAAGTAGCAACACAAATTGTTAACTAGTTAACCACGTAAATATCTAGTTACTGTTGGCAATCATCGCGAACGTAAGATAATAATCTTACTGTAAAACAATTCGCACACTCGTTAACAATTCGCGACCGTTAACTAGTTAGCTAGTCAGCAATTCGCGAACTTAAGATAATTATGTTACTGTAAAAATATTCGCAAACAGTAACTTGATAACTAGTTAACAATTCGAGAACGTTAGCTTAACCAAGTACATTTTAAGTATAGTGGCAGTTCTGGGCACTAATAGACACTCATGTTAACTTACTTGGAGAGTGTTCCTGAATATGTTACCATATAACCTGACATAATTCGCAAATATTGAGTAGTATAGTTAAACATGATATAACTACTAACTTACGAAAGAAATATACCATCATTTGGTATCAAAATGGAATACATTTAAGTTTGCCTTCGTGGCCAAGACGTTAGGGTCGCTGACTTGAAATCAATGTAGTTTCTCATTAATTTAGGGTCATGGGTTCGGGATTTTTGGATATGCCTTACTTCTTAAATTGTTGTCTTATTATTTACTTTTGTCTTTCTTGCATATTCCAGAAGTGTTTGCTGAACTATGCACTAACCGGACGCTTGCCGACGTTCGTTACCCACGAGGGACTCGTACAGGTCGACTACAATGGTACGTTGGTAAACATCTGCGCGGACTCATTCAACGAAACTGATCAAAACGATTTTTGCTACAAATTGTAAGTACATGTTTTGGCTGAGTTTGAACTGTTTTACTATGGTATTTTACGACTGTTACTATGGTATGAAGACGTAGTGTATACAAAGCCATACGAGGGTCATACCACTAGCAAGAATTCTCTCGAGCTACATTGTACCTGCTATCATTAAAAGTACAGTGTGCATGTATATGTATTTGCTGTAAATATGAAAGCTGAAGTGACACAATTCTCTTTACTTATTGAGTGACCCTAGTATTACAATTCCATTAAAAACGGAGCATGTATGTCTAAAGATGTATTCATTTCTAAACAAATACGGTTACCAAAGGCTGGTGACTTCTAAATTAAGGTGGCCTCTTATACAAACATAATTAAAAGTGTTATGCACCTGTCGAAATTGTTTCCTTACAGTTATTTGTTTTCCCGAAAGTACTGTAAATTGGGTAATTTTCGCGATAATGTATTTTTCGCTATTTTCGCGAATTTCCCACTTCGTTAATCTCTATTTTCGTCATGCGAAAATGACCCAATTTACAGTATTATATAGTTATTTAAAGGTGTACAGTTTACTTAATTTTCATTCCCTGTGAAGAACTGACACTATTCTCTCATCCTCTGACTGCATACTTCCTCAAATAAAGGGTATGGGTGATTTCCGAGCTCGAACCATGACCCATTATCAGGGACAGGTTCAGTGATTTTAAGTCAGCGACCTATACTGGACCGTGTGGAGGCGGGTACTTGATAAAGTATCAATGTAACCATACGTACTTTATCTCCTTTTCGTAAAAAAAATATTTTCTGAACAGTGACAAAGGCTATCTTGACCGTGAACAAGGGATGTATGATTCTAACGTGTTCGGTGCAGCTGAACGGAAGACAAGCATTTCATACAAAAGATGTAGAAATTCCGATGCGAGCTTTATAGATGAACAAACGTGCAAGGTAGCAAGTCTTTGCTGTTACGATTATTATTTAGGTGAGCCAGCGTTACTCGTTCTAAATACTGTAAATTTGGTACTATTCGCGATGATTTAATTTCCGCTATTTTCCCGAATTTCACACTTTACTAATTGAAAAATTCTCGCGAAAGATTCATTTCACATATATTTACTATTAGAGAATAGGTGTGTCTGCCCGCAAATCGCGAAATTATAGTCACGCGAAAATTACCAGATTTACAGTATGTTTAATGTTTTTTTGTATCGATTATACATGTTAAAGATAAAGAATCCATCTGTTAGCAAGAGGTGATGAGGGGTTGTTCTACTCTCGCTTTCGGTAAGATTTTGTATACAATGAAAAGTCAGAGGAAACAAAAAAACGTATTATTTCCGATTTTGTGTGTGTGTGTTTTTGCTACGATTATAATTCATTATAATCTCTATAAACTGAATGTCTCTTTTCTTAACGCCCCTGACATGATTTTTTTTCAAGTTACACGGCCTCATTTTTACAAGAGAGGTATCTAAAGGGATTCGTCTCAGGGCAACGGAATAGATTCCGGCTCGATTTATCTAATCTGTAGATTTGTGTGTGTGATTTGAAACCGTTCAGACACCTTTAGCTCCTAGTGTCAGTTACAACCGAAAGCATTGAATGTGGACGGTGAAAATACCATAAATTGTGTGATTTTCGTCTGACGTAAATTTCGCGATTTGTGAGCATCAGACTTATTCGTGGAATTTTGAATTCACGAAAGCAGAATTCTCTAATAGTAAATCTATGTGAAATGAATCTTTTGCAAGATTTTCAAATAAGCGAAGCGGAAAATTCGCAAAACTTTCATCGCAAATATTACGCAATTTACAGTAAGGCTTAAAAATACCTTCCTTAATAAGTATATGCTTTCATCCGAGGCTTACAAAAATAGCCTGGTTAGGGTCGTTTTTCATAATCTGTCATTGAAAATTTTAAAGGAGAAGTAGAAAATTATTCTTAGAAACAAATGACACTACCATAAATCTACTAAAGTATGTTCCATTCCACTTTGGACCCCCAACTTTGACCTGAACTGAAAAAACCTGAGCGGTTTTCGTATAAATTTTACCTGTTTTGTGATCTACAAAAAAGTCACCCTCGGGAATTTTAAGCGTTTTTGAAACAATCACGTCATTTTGTAAAGATGCCGATTTTATTTTTCTATGGAGACTCGCCATTGTTTACATTGGACACCATTGACGTTTACTCTTCCGTTACAGAGAAGTTACGCCAAAGTTCACGTGTTTTTCACTAAAATGTTCGGGGGACATTTCAATATTACAATCAGATGCATGGTTATTAATAATGAGCTATATAATAACAAAAAATGTTGAAAATCTAATTAGATCTACGATTAAAAAGATTTACCTAATAATTCCTGCTTTCAAATGATTCTTTGCTTAGGCTAATCAGGGGGGTAGGTGTATAAGTGAGAGCAAACTTGGTTTAAGTGAGAAAATTGAGAGCAAACTTGAGGAAAATGGTGGAAAACGTGTTTTTTAACTAGGTCAAGCGCATTCATACCAGGAAAAGTCGTTTTATGTACGTTAGGAAATTGTATAAATATGCCGTTAGTCAAGGGTTATATGTTACCTTCACTCGGTTCTTTGTTTCCACCCGCAAGGATTCGCAGTTTTGAAGTTATTGAAAGTTGAATTTGGTCAGGTGGAAGCTTTCACGAATAGAAACTGAAAGTGCCCTGGCCATTTATCAACATTTTCATCCAAATCGATAGATGTTGAGGCCAGAGATCGATTGTTTTACGAGAAAATATATGGTAAATATTTACCTGCACTTCACTGCGATCATGAGTGTTTTCATACTCCAATATCTTCGTTTAAACACATTTTGGAGACAAACTTTATACTTTAACACTTTTTGAAGACAAACTTGGCACGCGCGCTTCACTTAGTATACTCCAAGAAAGGAATGAATTGTACAAATGAATGAACTGAATATCTTTTAACACCGCATTTATTATTCACAGACTTATATACATGTACGTGTATATCGGTCCGTGTATACTTGTATGCGATTCTCCTTTGAGCACACATACACCAGTGTTTGCTCTACATTTCTACTTGAGACTACCTCGAATAATGTATTTCTGCCAGTTTTGTTTTGCTACAATTAAATTATTATATCGTCGGTGTAATTTTAAAGAGCCAGGTCATAATTCATCTAATTAGCCCACGTGCAAATAGCCTCCTTATAATCTAAATCATACTAACTGTAATAATTGTATTCATAAAATCAGTCAACACTACCCAAGAAATATTATAGTTTGACATACTTTCTCGTCCAATAAAATAGGCGGATCATACTAAATATTCAGCGAAAAAAATATTGCATAATTATGATGCAGGTAAACCAAATTATACTTTATCTGATACATGTATGAAAAGTGCATGGCGTCAGCCCTTGTGGAATTTTGTGGCTGGACTTATGTTAATAAGCATCAGCGCTATAGAATTTAAAATGAGCATTTTGAATGCCATAGTTCGTTTCGCAACACTGTGAAAGGAGGAAGTTAGCTTTGATATACAAACACCGTCGCAGTATCGTGAAATTAAGTATATTTATATTTAAGCATAACATACATTTCCAAACAAGCATGTTTTAGTAAAAACGAAATCCGAGAAGTGAATCGCTTTCACGTAATTTGCACGTAGATGAACATTATTTTAGAGTTTCGTGGTTGATGCTGATATAATGTGGAAACAGAAAATCAATGCACTAATAGTAAAAAACATTTATCGACATGTTGCGGCCTTAAAGCCTTTTCCAGAATAAATGTATATACATTTTGATTGATGCTGAATAATTCACTTAACCCACCCACCCAGGAAGGAGGGAATTGTTTTTAATTTGAGAAAAGGGAAAATAATTCAGTTACTGGAGACATCCTTTCCAAGTTAGGACATCAGAAGACTGTATCATGCTATAGGAGCGAAACGAGCCTAAATTGTAATTTAGCATTTAGGGAAAGTGACATATAGTTACTCAATCGGTAGAGCACGAGACTTGTAATCTCGGGGTGGGGGGTTCAGTTCTGGAGCCAAAAAATTACTCGCTTTCCTGACGAGAAAAAACACCTAATATACTATACGACATATGTTGGCCAATAAGACTTGTCTATATGTGATATATATACCGTATTAAAAGTTTTTGACTAGATGCCAATTCACTGAACGCATAGTGTATTATTTCTTTAAACATAAAAACACCCTGAACATAGCAGTGATATAAATTGTGACATAGAAACCAAGCAGTTTGCTGATGCCGTTTGGTTTTCAAAAGTTTATTAGCTTGTCAGCCCACAGCTAAACGTTGTTCATTTCTTTTAGATATCTTAAACTTAGAATCTAGATATAAAATAAAATTAACAGGAAATGTCGACAACAGCAAACAAGTCGTATACTAAGTGAATCGCGCGTGACAAGTTTGTCTTCAAAAAGTGTTAAAGTATAAAGTTTGTCTCCAAACTTTCGGTTTCTATTCGTGAAAGCTTCCACCTGACCAAATTCAACTTTCAATAACTTCAAAACTGCGAATCCTTGCGGGTGGAAACAAAGAACCAAGTGAAGGTAACATATAACCCTTGACTAACAGCATATTTATACAATTTCCTAGGGTACATAAAACGACTTTTCCTGGTATGAATGCGCTTGACCTAGTTAAAAACACGTTTTCCACCATTTTCCTCAAGTTTGCTCTCAATTTTCTCACTTAAACCAAGTTTGCTCTCACTATATACCTACCCCCCTGCTAATGTCGTACTGACAGTTCGTCTACTCCAGTCCATGACTGCAGGAGTCATGACAGCACTACAGTAAACATTTTGAAAAATCTTCAGCAGTTGTTGAATTTCAGGTGAAGTAGCATAACATGCAAGTGAAACACGCATTCATTTAAACAGTGGCCCAACATGCATGTCACAGTATAACCCTGAACACTCCATAATCCATTCTAAATCCTTTAATTTCCTTAAGGCAGTAATGACCTTTTTCTATTGATCTTAAAACGACAACATAAATTTCAATTCTCCGAAACTTGCTCGTGACGTATTTATTAGATGACGTAGTATGAATAACAAATATAGGTGACACGAGTGGATCCGACGTGGGAGCGTGCATTTGCGCGCATCCCCTTATGCATACTGGTAGCTTAATAAATTGAAATAACACAAACGAATCTAATAGTACTGTATAGGCATTTGGGCGTAGATAAAGCTTACACGAGAATGTATAGGGCTTTGGTCGTGGATGAAGCTTACATGGGCTACACCGGATGTCTTCATCTTCGACTGTTTGAGTTACGTATCGATTTCAAATTCATTTTAATATGTGCTTTAGTCTTTTAGCATAACGGCTAAGTAGGTTTTATTTCTTATCCGACGACAGATCGGGTCGCAAATTACGCAACAAAGTGGGGTATTTTACTTTAGAATTAAGCGAAAAGTGATAGATCTAAGTGTCTGATATAAATGTCAGTTTTATATATGCGAAGGCTTCAAAATTTTTGTATAAAATATATTCTAAGTAATAAATAATACTTGATATGTGTGCGTGCGTCTGTATGAAACATTACCTGTTACGGGAGTGACAGCCTAGCCTTGCCGTGTCTATTCTATGACGCGCGGTTTAGGGATTCATCCTATTTTTTTGTTTCAAAGTTCTATTCACAAAAGAATAGTTTTATAAATAATTTTCATTTCTCAAAATATATTGAAGTGATCTCATAATATTATGGTGACCTCCCAAAGAAAGCCCCCCTTCTTTCAACAGCTTAAATCTTTGTCCGCACCTGAGTTCGAGGTTCTTATTACATGTCATATATTTTATATATCAGTGAGTAACTAAGAATTTGATATTTGCCGTTTTTCGACAATAGATACTTTATTTTATGTTTTTCTATGATCCAAAAATTGCCTGATCGATTCACATGTTTAATGTCTACAGTACAATTAAAAGTTTAGGGCCCTTACAAAATGACAAAAATGTCTCGGCTGATCCTACGATGCCGGTGGTTTAAAGTAAGTTGGGTATGCCGAAATTGTTGAACAGTCGATACGGATTTGTTCAGGTCGGCATATATACATTTATTAAATAACAGATATACACCGCAAAAAAATGTCTCTTTCGACGTTGGTAATTTTGAGTACGTCCCTGGTAACGTCAGCTATGGTGTTACACCGGTCATTTTTGTCCCATTTGATTCTATGGTAAATAGAGCACTTTTACACACTTCATGTGACTTTCACAACAAAATCCAAGCAATCAGCTATCCATATTTCTCATCTTCATCATTATCACAGTCAATCTACACCAGAAAAGTTACATGGTCAACTTTTTTGCTATCACTCAATATCTGGAGACACTGTACAAATTTCCAATACACAGCTGTCATGTATGCCGGCGCGGAGTAATATTTGAACTCTTCCATCACAAAATGTAGTCCTGAAGAAGACAAACAAAACAACTGTTAGAGTAATCAGAAATGGCCAAATATTTACATAACAACAATAAAAACAACTTACATTTCATCAAGCCATCCACTGACAGCTCTAAAATGAAGACTTCAAATTTTTAAAGAACTACACTGTACTTCTTAGGGTACAACGACCCGGAAGTACTTGCTGACCGGTGTCACACCTAAATCTTACCAAATTTTTTAATTAGCCAAATATCTCTCTCATTTCTATGGCATTTAGGTTATTGTGAGAAATGCAATATAAGACATTCACAACTCAAGCCTGATGCAGCAGAACAGGAGCATTTTTAAAATGTGACCCGGTCTGCGGACAGCCTAGCTCAGAAAAGGAATTTTGTGCCAAGTAGTATCTTTACAAAATTTGGTCATTTGTTTGAAAATATCTGATAGATTTTCATGAAAAAAACTGTTGTTTAATCAATTAATGTTGTTGTATTTGCATTATGTAGTAATAAGCCATACAATGCCTAAGATTGTGTGACATATATGTGTTTTAAGGACAACATAGGTGGGAAATTGTAAATAAATGACAAATTTATCCCTTACATGCTCATACAACATATTTTTCAAAGAACCAAGTGAAAATGTTCAATGATAAAACAAAACTAATTGATAATTTAGAAATATTACAACTGTAAGTGAAAGAAGCACACACAATATAACACTTTTTGCCAGTTTAAGTTCAAAAGAGGTAACCTGAGGAGGATCTGTTCCATTCAAAGAATAACAATCAATAATTGTCAGAAAGTCAGATTAACACATGTTCACTTAGATAAGAATCTTGAAAATGATACAAAGACAACATTTTTGCAAGTTTCTGACCAGGCAATACTAACATTTCACTGTAAAGGTAAGCAAACATGGTAAAAATGGTACAATAAGGGTGGACTGAGAGTGATGTTGGTTGAAAGAGGGAGGGGTAAGGCAGGGGTGGTGTGTGCCTGTGTCTGGAATGGGGGGGGGGGTAACAGCCAAAACATATGTTTCTAGCTTACCTTCTCCCTGGTAGGATTGCAGCTAAATTAAGAAATACTTCAGATGCAGACTTAAAACAGGTAGATGTGAGCTTCAAGACACTGGCACTTCAGCAACAACCAGACCTAAAAAGTAAGATGGCCGTGAATTACTTAGTAACAGAGTGGTTAAAAAAATTATAACTATGAACAAAGTGTACATATTACACAAAGCTGTAAACTGTGGACACAGTTTAGTGTCATATAAATCAGCAAATTGAAAGAAGTATAGACTTCCCAGCTACAGTTTAAATGCATGTTTTGCAGCAAAATGCATGTCTGTCAGCAGGTGCCCTCTGGGATTGCTACAAAAAATGTACACTTTCTTCATATAAGTAGTTTTAACTGCTTCAGGCAATACATTTACCACTTCCATGTAGCAAACTGCTCATCTGAAGTATTCTGTGGTACTTTTCCAAGTAATTATCTAGTCTTGAGAACCTTTTAACGGGAGAACTTTCCTTAACACAATATCTAAACAAATATCAGTACTTTCAGTGCTTTGATTTTATGAAAAATGCCAGATTTTCTATGAAATAACCCAAATTGGTCAAATAATAGCTTTTATTTGATCATGGATCTTTGCACTAGTGCAGACAGCCTGAATTTAATAACATGAATGATGTAAGGATGTAAACAATCTATGGGAGACAACTCTTACACATTTCAATCATAAATTTGACCTTCAAAATTTAAAAAATCCAATAAAATTAAGCTATGCATTCCAGTCATTATCAATAAAATGTACTAGAGTAATGTCCCTTTAAAAATAGACAAAGGCCGTGCCAGTGTAGCATCCTGTAACAGCTCCATCTCTAAAATTATGCAAGTTAGGAAAAAATGCTGGTCAAATATCTGACATTAAGGTCTCTGTATGCCTCCATGGGTAGGAAAAATACAATCTTTTGCTCAATGATCAAGTGACTTTAATACAGAGCCACCTGGCAGAAACATAGCCTATGATGCCGAACAGCGAGTGGTGACAATTAAAGCACATAAGTTCCTGCTACATTTACATGAAATTTACCTTTTCATTCATTGTCACAGTAAAAAGCAATCAGTAGACACACAACCATCAGGGATACAGATTAACTTTTTTCAGCTACTAGCCAACTGGGCTACTAACTTTCAGATTCTGGTAGCCCACTCAAAAATGTAGTAGTCCACCCTCAATGGCGACATAATATAGAGATAAAATAGAGAAGAAAAACATGTTAATATTCAGTAAGTATGTCTGGGACATACATATATATTATTATTATTAATGAATTATACATGTATCCTCGAAGGACCAGTTTCAGTGACCCTAAGAATACTTCAGGCAGAATTACCAAATCTGTTGTACCTATTTCAATGACCCCTACTTCATTTGTAAACTAGTGACAATAGTATTTTGCATTTGCTCGAAGTATACTATCACAAACTGAACAAAAATAATTAATAACCAGCGTGAGACTTGTTTTATATTGAGATACAAAGCACATTCAATTTAATGGTTACAATGTATTATGAAGCACAAGGGGTGGAGTTCAAAGAGTGGGCAAAAAAATTTTTTTTAATATAAATAATGATATTTAGTTGTCTTATATGCAATAAGAATCTGTTTTACCATATATCTAAAAAAATATAAAGACTTTTGCAAACTTATTTCAATAAAATCAGATCTGAAAGTTTGTCACCACTTCTCAGATCGGCCATTTTCCCATTTAAAAGATATAGCAGTTATTTGCTTTGAATATGTCTTTTTATCAAGAAGTTCTTATAGTCTTCCATTAATTTACGATTCTCACTCCAACTGACATTGTAGCTGCGGGACCGCATTTTCTTTCATGTACTTTCGTTTTTCGGCCGTAGTTTGAAGTTGTTTTTAATTCTGGGTTCCCAATATCTCCACATTTTGCACTAATTTTAAATTATTTAGCCAGCGCGAGCGAAAATTCATCAAAAGTTTTACAAAATCAAAACATTAAAATTGAAAACGGAAGCGGAACAACGCCGGTGAGTGAAGAAGCGAAAGAAATGAAAGCAGCGCAAGGAATAATTACGGGAAACGCACTTTTTTGCCGAAAAGTGCAAATATACCCGGGACGGATTTTCGATCGCCACCTGGGCGACTGAACTTTCTACTTTTATTAGCCCAGCGCGATTTTTAGTCGCCATGGGCGACTGGGCGACCGTTAATCTGTATCCCTGAACCATACTGTAGTTCAAAACAATTGCATATATGGGTGGTTTCAAAATAAATTAGGAAAATGTGAGACATTAGCAGATTAGGGGTCATTTTTAGATATGAAATTATTAATGCTGATCATTTTTGTCGCAATGTAACAGAGACAAGCTGAATTTTCTAAAAACATCAAAGATTAAAGAATTTGAACAAGAGGGCCAAGATGGCCCTATATCGCTCACATTGGTACAAGTCCACTTGCCTGGTGGAAGATCACTAGACAAAGTTATATACCAAATAGGTGTTCCTATATACATCTTTGTAAAACAAATGACCCCCCCCCCCTTGGGAAAGGTCAATTTTGACCCCAGGGGCATAATTTGAACAAACTTTGAAGAGGTCTACTAGGCAATGCTACATGCCAAATATCTAAGCTCTAGGCCTTGTGGTTTCAGAGAAGATTTTTAAAGTTTTTCCTATATTAGCCTATGTAAAACTAAGTGACCACCCGTGCGGGGTCAATATTTATCAAGGGGTCATAATTTGAACAATCTTGGTAGAGGTCAACTAGACAATGCTACATGCCAAATATCTAAGCCTTGTGGTTTCAGAGAAGAAGATTTTTAAAGTTTTTCCTATATTAGCCTATGTAAAACTAAGTGACCACCCGTGCGGGGTCAATATTTATCAAGGGGTCATAATTTGAACAATCTTGGTAGAGGTCCACTAGACAATGCTACATGCCAAATATCTATGCCTTGTGGTTTCAGAGAAGAAGATTTTTAAAGTTTTTCCTATATTAGCCTATGTAAAACTAAGTGACCACCCGTGCGGGGTCATAATTTGAACAATCTTGGTAGAGGTCCACTAGACAATGCTACATGCCAAATATCTAAGCTCTATGCCTTGTGGTTTCAGAGAAGAAGATTTTTAAAGTTTTTCCTATTTGTTGCCATAGCAACCAGAGTTCTGCATGGAATGGAATTCTTTGAACAATTTTGGTAGAGCTTCATGCAAGGAACATCCCTACAAAGTTTTATCAACATTGGCCTAGTGGTTTCAGAGATGTTGTTTGAAGGAAATGGTGGATGGACGGACGCCGGACGGAATGCGATCCTAATAGCTCACTCTGGCACTGTGTGCCAGGTGAGCTAAAAAGACCAACATTTTACTTTTGCTCAGGTGCTGAGCAATATGTCTGTTGTGATCTTCAATACTTTGCTCTGTGCACTGCTTAAAGTCACTGACAATTCAACCAGCCCTTCACCATGGTTAGTAACAGCTGAAAACAGGCTAAGGGTTTAAGTGCTAAAGTTGGGAGGCACAGTGGTCAAATGATTAACACTCTCGGCTACCAATACGGGAGGTCCTCGGTTCGAATCCCCGTCAGGGCATTGGAAATTTCAGAAACATTTATTTATTCAGTGTTTCCCAACCATCTAAGAGAAGAACTGGTTAGAAACCCAAAGGTAGTGTCGTGTGTTTCCGTGCTATATGCGGAAAGAACCAAGGGGTCTATTTGTGAAGAGGGTCTGGTACATGTACCTGGATTGCCCTGTATCTATCTCTTCAACTTACACCTATAGGGGGTCTCGGCAGTTTCACCTGAGGAGAAATCCTAGGGTAACAATAACAAGAGGGCCAACATGGCCCTATATTGCTCACCTTGGTACAAGTCCACTTGCCTGGTGGAAGATCACTAGACAATGTTATAATACCAAATAGGTTTTCCTATATACATCTTTGTATAAAAAATGACCCCCTCCCCCCGGGAAAGGCCAATTTTGACCCCAGGGGCATAATTTGAACAAACTTTGAAGAGGTCTACTAGGCAATGCTACATGCCAAATATCTTAGCTCTAGGCCTTGTGGTTTCAGAGAAGAAGATTTTTAAAGTTTTTCCTATATAAGCCTATGTAAAACTAAGTGACCCACCGAGCAAGGTCAATTTTGATCCGGGGGTCATAATTTGAACATTCTTGGTAGAGGTCCACTAGCCAATGCTACATGCCAAAATCTAAGCTCTAGGCCTTGTGGTTTCAGAGAAGATAATTTTTAAAGTTTTTCCTATTTGTTGCCATAGCAACCAGAGTTCTGCATGGAATGGAATTCTTTGAACAATTTTGGTAGAGCTTTATGCAAGGAACATCCCTGCATAGTTTCATCAACATTGGCCTAGTGGTTTCAGAGGAGATGTCATTTGAATCAAAATGTTGACGGACGACGGACAATCATCAATCAGAAAAGCTCACCCTGGCAAAGCCAGGTGAGCTAAAAAGACAAATGATAGTGCTAAAAACAAGAAAAGCAACCTTGACAGGAAAATAAGCTTGGGATAGGTTTAAAAGAGTCTTTTTCTATTACTAGTTAAACATATATCATTTGCCTTCTATTTAGCCTCCTTTTTTCAGAGTTTTTGTTTTGTTAATCTTTCTTAAGCTTTTATTCTTCATCAAACTCAAGATTTTGTTTTCCCAACTCTTTAACCTTCTGTCTGTACTTTATTTTGAAGTATTTTCTTTGCCTTGTTTCCTTTAACTTTTTCTTTAGACTTGAGTTACTTTTCAGTTTCTCAAGTGTTTCCCTCTCCATAGAAGAAATTACATTTTTTCCATCATATTTTTCAGTTATTTCCTTTTAAATTAGAGTTCCCCCTTCAAAGGGGAGTTTTTAACAACTAGTTTTGGCACTGTTTTGTTTATTTCAAATAATTTACTTTTTCAATAAAACGTTTCAGTGAAAATGTTACAGAATTTTAATTTAAGTGTCCCGAGTGTAACATTTCATGGCATTTATAAACCTGGGATGAATTGTTCGTAATAACAATATTTTAAATGAAATTCATGCTCACTTTCATCATGTAAAAATTGACATTAATGACACTTCAGATGTTTCATTCTTTATGTTGCATACTAAATAGAAACTGCTTTTTATATTTAAATAATAGTGGGAAAGCCACGTCGGCGAAGCCGACGGGGCGTTTCCGCCCTATAGGTAATGTGTATAACATGTATAAAGCATGTCAGTAAGTTCCAACATGTTTCTACATATACCATCAACTTCTGAAAAGTGTCTTACTTCCGGATGTTGATGCTGGGGAGCGCCATTATACCGATGCATTGTGGGCAAAAATAACAACGCGGTGAATGTGCGTTATGCAACGGAATGGTCTAAAATGAATTAACGATTAAAAGTCCACAAGGGTGTTATCGTTTGCAAACATTTAGTTCGAAAAAACAATAAATGTATTCATAAAACATAAATTCAAGAGAATTACCGCAAATTCATGCAAGTTCAAATTATAGTTACTTCAAGAATTCATCACTGACTTCTGTTACATTTATTTTTGTTGTGACGTCACAAATGTCTGACGATTCGTCCCGATTACGATTCGAAACATTAACACGAACAATTTGCATTAATAACTGTACATGTATTATGCATTGGTTATTCTCCAACACAACAGTATGAGGATTATGCTTCCTCTGCCAGTCTGGCTGATTTTTAATTCATGCACAGTAGACACAATTGTTTGAAGCAACATTTACATGTATGCAAGGATCAATGTTTAAAATAATAATTCAGTAGATCTTTATTTAACTGAGCCACAGGAACTTGACACACATGCTTTTTTGACATCGATATGCTATTTTATTATGTAATAGACATATAGAAGTCAAACAAGTATATGTGTCTTGAGTATCTGCATGTGAGATGAACTGAAGTAATATATTTAAGTGTTTTCACTATTTTTTTCTTTCAAGTTGAATATTAGATTTAGAAAATTATTACATAGATCTATGTGTTTTGTGCACAATAGCACATGCATATTATTATGCAACATCTTGGTCCCATATCTTCTGGTTGTCAATCTTTTAAGAATAAAGAAGTTCCATCATTCATAAAGTTCATTTAAAATTATTCAGACTGTTATTTACAATTGAATTTACATTCACAGTTGTTTTGAAATACCGATCAAATTTTAATGATAATGTTTCTGCTCAAACATATTCACGTAAGCAGAAAATCCTATCAGATGGGACTTTTCATAAATGGAAACAACTGAAATGTTAGAGTTTATGGGCAATGAAACTGTAGGATGGCAAAAAAATCAATAGAATACATGCAGGGATTGGTCTATTTCACCTTTGATTAAAATACTACAATTATGCCAGTGGTCTTACATGCCAACTGGATACCTTAATTCATGAGCTGTCTCGTTAAAATGCTCAAGATGTCATAGTGTCATGGGGTTGGAAAATCTTGCTTAAAAGGCCGACTATATATTTTTAAGGTATTTCGGATCTGTTGTCTGGTTGTAACTTTCTAGACTGGCAAAATATGAATCTTCCGTACGGCCCCTGGCGCCTCCCAGTGACTGGGAAACCCACGCGCCATGCGCCATTTGCGCATAAAATGCAAAAATGTCACATAAAAAATCTATCAAATGCGCCCTGTGTCGCATACAAAAAAAATCGAAATATTTTGAGTTCGAAATATTTTGAGTACGAAACGTGTATCGATCAGGCGCTTTACTGTATACTTTTGCCATAAATACAAGCGTTTATATGATCAGTGTCAATTAAGCGCTTCTTTCACGAAATAAAGCGTTTTATCGAGAAAATGTTTCCGAAACGGAGACTAGCCCCTATTGCTGGCCAAAGCTCGCTAAAATCTTTCATAAAAGACGTTGACACCAACGATCTGGGGTACAACACAAACGCTACAAGCCTCAGTTAACATATCAGTAGACAAAACGAGTGTAACGAAGCTCAGCTGGAAAATACCAGCGAGGTGAATGCAGTTGCCCCAATCTTCCTTCACTTACGAATCCAACTAAGACTAAGAGGGAAACTAAGAGGAAGCCAATTTACAAGCCATGTATGATGCATGACACTTCAAGACTTGGTTTAAAATATGGCCCTGGCAGTACAAAAGTGCAGGTGCCTTGTTCTGTAAAACATTTGTGGACTCTGGATAGCACAATGCTTTTGTATCTGGGTGCAAAGTGGTCACACATGTTTTACAGAACAATACAATTGCCATCAACACCAAAAGTCGTCTTCAACAGAACATCTTAAATTTAGACAATGAAAACGGAATAAAATTCTTTTAGTAAGTTCTACAATTCATTCTGCAGAACCCAATACTGACAGCAATCCTTCCCTCGCACCATTAGAGATTGGAATAAGCTGCCTGCAGATATCATGTCAGCTGGGTCAGTTGACTCTTTCAGAGCTCAACAGTTCCAAACACTTTATCTAACTTCCTCTTGTTTTTATCCTTCACTGTTAATATTTTCAATTTTATTTCTATTTTCCCTCTTGTGCACCCTGGCAATAAATCGTCAATCAGTTGAAGGTGGCCATTAACTTGGAATCCTCACTTTCGTACAGCCAGGGCCATATTCTAAACAAAGTGTCTTGCACATTTATAATTATTAATATGTGGCTTGTAAATTGTCTGACTCTTAGTGTCACATACATTTTCTTAAATGTCACATAAAAATTTCAAATGTCACATAACTTTTCACACATTCGTGACATTTGTCACATAGAAAAAAATCCTTTCCCGGTCACTGGCCTCCACTATCATAACTGATAGTCTTTTCTAGACAGAAAGCGTCCAAATTCTAGAGAGCCTCGATTCTGCCTTAATATACTCGGCTCTCTGCTTTGATCAGTTTATTTGTTCAGTTTATTTGTTCTGATAGACGTTGTTGACAAGCCTTTGTAGAAGAAAGCGCGCACACAAACTATTTTGCTCGCTTTAACATTGAATTAGCAAAACTTAGAAACCCCCCTGATTCTCTACATGCCAATTGTATGGATTATCAATGATAAAACTCTAAAAATGCAAACGCCTACATACAGTTAAATTGTCAAATAAAAATGTAACAACTTTTTCCAGTCTTTAACAATTTTGCGTATTTCAGGGCTTTCCCGCTTGTTAGGCAGTGCCTAATTTCATATTAGGCCTAGTATTTTTTCATGTTTTGAATACTTTACTCACTCACAGGTACTTCTTTCTACTGTGTTACAGCATTAAAATGTTACCAGGGATAATTCTAGGATGCGATTTCCCGCATAAAACTTGCCGAAATCGCATTGAAAATCATCAATTGAGAGAAAAAATAGCCTAGCTAATTATTTTAATTTTCGGTGCTTTTCTGACCTTTGACACGCCGATAACTGGTGCAGGTATCAATTATCCAACCAGAGCGCGTCAAGTGTGAACTACAGTACACATTCTTTTTAACCAATTACAATGTTGCTTTGGAAAACTTTGCATCCGGTTTCGATACAAGGTGCAATCGATTAAATTCGCGCATTGCTGGTAATAGAGAATATGTTCTTAATTAAAATCGAGTAAATGCGTGTTTTATGTCGGTACCGCGGCGGTTTCGGAAATTCGGGATTTGTTTTGCGACCTTCTATTTGCGCCATTTGATCAAATTTTCGCTCATTCCGTTTTCAAGCGTTTGTGTAACTCAGTCAAAAGCAACGTCTGCAAAATGTCCGAGCCGAAAAAAAACAAAATTGAACTTCCAACAGAAATGGTTGACCACTTATTCTTGGCTCAAATATGATTAGAAAAAAGATCAAATGTTCTGTGAACTTTGTCAAAATCTTAAATTTTCAAACACGTTGTCTATAGGTACTAATAACTATAAAACGACCACCCTTCAGAGGCATGTTGTGTCTCTTGATCACAACTCCCCTTAGAAATAGGCTTTCACCAGAACACTGTAGTCAGCTCATGCGCATTATGATCCAAGGGTCTAAGCTGCATGAGTTCGACTTCAAGGGTGCACTTAAAGTATGGAAATTGAAGAAGGCCAGAAAGATCTTTGAGAGAACTCCTGCATCTTTAAACCCTGGGTCATAATTTTGCAGACACAGCTGTTCTCTAGACTCACAATTATGACTTAGTCAGTCTATCTGTATAGATCAGTGAACTGTTCCATGTGTTTTGTTCCAGTCAATAAATAATCATTTATTGCGTAATGTGTTTTTGCTTTCCAACTGAAAAAATCTCACTCAAATTAAAACCCATTTCTTACAAAAATTCTCTGTCACAAGGCTTGAAAATTCAAATAATAAATTTTATGTGACTGTGATTTGTTTTGCACTAATTTCAAAATAGCGGTTACAGTCACATAAAAGTTATTATTCTTGTCAATTATTATATATTTCTGTTCAGTTCATTGAAAATTTGTTTCAACCGGCTGTACAAGGAACTCAGAATATGCTTTGTTATTTACGGGTGTAAGTTTTAAATTTTCGGCGGCCATCTTGTCGGCCATCTTGAATTTCAAGCCTTGTGACAGAGAATTTTTGTAAGAAATGGGTTTTTGTAATCAGTAGAAATTTTGCTTTCAATTAAGACTATTTTCGCTTTTGGGCGCGAATTGTAAATAAATGGCCCTTGGCTCTTGGACTATTAGAAGCTATTTATTGATTATTTCTGTGCCATTTACATGTGACAATCAGACATGTCAAAAATGTGTTACACTCGGGACATCAGGTATGATCATGTAGGAAATTCACATGCTTCACTACTTGATCATGTCAGTTGCAGATATACTTGTATGGACATGCTTGTCTCAAAAGTAAAATAAAATTAAAAATTAGGCAGAGAATATACAACCGCTAACGAAATTGATTAGAGGGGCGTGAATTCAGCACAAGTCAAAATGTAACGGTCAGAGTTCATTTCGGCGACAGCTGGAAAGCACAATGCTTTAATACGCCGCTCCAATCAGAGCGACGCAATTTCATTCAGACATGCTGTCAATCAATTTTTACTGATAACGTGATAAAATGTGTCATAAACTTGTGGAAAACGCTACTTAGATCAGAGTTTCAACATGTCTTGTTATAGGGAATTGTTAAATGAATCCATGGCCATTAAAGTTATATTTTCGTCGGCGACGGTATTATAGCAGGATTTTGACTTGTCAATGCTTGTGAGCTATGACCTATTCATAGAATATAAAAGTATAAAAGTGCAGTCACGGCACAATGCATAAAATCTAACTATACCTCATTTATACCATTCTTTACTTTAATCTATGATTAAATACCATTGATTTGACGCCATCTACAAATTTAGCACTGCACGTGAAAAACGATCATCAAGACTTCTTTACATGCACGCGACGGTTATTCTATTGTTCAAATTATCATAGGTTTTCGAATGATTATATTATTCATAATCAGAGCCCAATACCCGTTTTGAGTATAACATATTTGTAGAAACAACATGAAGCAGAAGATTCTATTATTAAATCACCGCTAGAAATAGGGGTGTACAATACCTCAATAGCCAGGTATCAATCGATGAATACAATTTGCGCTTTATGAAAAAATATTGATGACCTTGCATGTTTGTATACATACAGGTGTTAGAGGCCGGGTACATTTCATATATTGTGTCAATGTATAAAGAATAGATTTAAATATATATATCTTTAACATGGCGTGAACAAATACCCTTCCTGCAAATGGGTGATTCCCTACAGAAATGTTTATTAATGTAACTCCACAGAATTTGAAAGAGAGCTACACATGAGAATTTGTATAGTTTTTTTTTATTTGAAGTAGAAGTAAGATACACATGCCATGTTTATCAGTATCGTATGTGTACAATTAACTACATTACATTGTCTCTCTGCGAACTTGTTATTTAGTTTATACTAATTATTTTAGCTCGATTGTGAAGAAAGCTTGTAGCTGCTTGTAGCTTCATCGAGTCACTCACAAGTCCGCTCATCGTTTTATTCTTATGAGATATTTTTTTAGATGTTTTTTTTATCGTTCATACATGTTTCTACACCAAAATGTGAGCAATACCCGACACAATGATAGTTACATGTTAAAGTTTGAGTAATTATCTGCCTCAACAGGTTGTTACCCGTTCCCTCAAGTGTGTGTGCAACATGTCCATTGATTTGACATATGTTTTGGCAGCTTTCATTTAAACAAGAGACATAGAAGGGCCAGTATCGCTTTGTTTCCGCACCATAAACAGTATAAAGTCATCACTAAAGACGCGTTATACATAAAGTATTAACTAGTATAGTATTGATTGGTAATTGTCAAAAAACTGATAAAAGGCAGAGTTTAGGAAACCAATATTGGGCGATGCTTCATAGCTACTTTCACAGGCGCATCGGCAATGTTCAAACATTTGTGCATTGCTTTTGATGTTCCCCTCCTAACTCAAATGAATTACGTTAGCAGTTGTAAAAGTGGCATACATCAAAAGTCATTGAAAATGTTACACTCGGGATATTCCTGGGTCACTTATCTCCTATAGATATCAATCTGGATTAGGCTAAAAAAAAAGTATGTGTGGTTCAGGTAACCCGACCGACCCTATTTTTTTGCGCCGACCCTAGAACTTTTTATCGATTTTGGGCGGTTTCGATTTTTTAAAATATTAGTGTTTTGTAACCTGGAACGAAAAGAATTGAGTACGAAACTGAAACGATTGGAAAGCGTCTATCGATCATTAAAACAAACACAGCGGCGGCCACAGTGTTCACCGTGACGGTAGAAAAATGCGTCCATGGCCCTTCAAAACGAATTATGAAGGCAGTCATCAGCTCGTCTACCGTCCGGGAAGTTTTTGCCGAAATTCACAAGGGGAATTTGGACTCGAAGACTGGTGGTTTCACTTGTATGGCCCATCGGGAACTGGGTGACGAGAATCCATAAATTTGAGGTATAAACAAACACGACAAACAACGAATTTTAATATTTCAATATTTCTGTCCCGAGTACATAGTGTAAAATCCTCGTATAAACAGACTGTCAAGTCATAATTCCAGTCAGACCTGTTAACATCGAATTTGATCTCAGGAAGTTGGTCATCTGTTCTTCCCAAGCTAGAAAATGCACTTGCTGCAGCTCCCTGTAGACTTGATAGATCCATTTCCCAATGAAAGCTACTCTGACGCAATTGTTTGATGGTTTCTGGTGCTTTGTGAATGTAATATGCCCATGCACCATATTAAAAACTCAACCCATTCAATCTTTTTTACTTGTCATTAAACAGGCTGGGTAAATATTGCCGATGGAGGTACATACCTGGATCGGGGTATTATACCCCGATCCAGGTATTTTGAGTATAAAGAAATGTGTGGCAACTAAAAGAATGCCACTAAGAATTATTGCATATATTGATGAGATGTCTTCAATGTGCATATAGCACACATTTGTGACCACTTACGTCTGTAACAACTCGCGTCTGAAGAAAAAAAAAAGAAAAAAAGCCTACCTACCTACCCTATTTCTTTGACCAATGAATGTTACCTGAACCACACATTTTTTTTAGCCTTATATTAATGATCTCAAATACAATTGTGCAACATGTTTTACAAAGCAAAACATAACTTTATAAAGAAACAATGTTTGAATCACTTTTCAATACCACTGTACAATTACCAGCTGCTTAAATTAAACAAGAGCTGTCAGTAGGACAGCGCGCTCGACTTTTTTCAGTGCTTGCCAATAAAACAAAACTTTGTCAGTAAAAAAAACCAAGGATGTGTATAAACAAGGGCCACAAGTAGCAAGATATTAAGTCAAGAGTTATCAAACTTAATTCTTTGATATCCCTGAATACTACAACAAAGTTTTAGATTAATACTTCAAGTGGTTAATGATATATGTGCATGACAGTGCCAATTGCACACAATACTTTTAACTATGGATTTCTAAGTACAAATCAAGAAACATTTTCACAGGGTTATCTTCTCTTGCTTACAGACAGGTGTCATAATGGTACATAAGTATTCCAACTTTCAAAGTAATATCTCATATGGAAAGATTCTAAGTCGATAAAGGGCCTAAATTTCTTGTAAAGCCTTGACAGAGTTACCTTCTCTTGCCTACAGATGGTGGTAATGATATAAACAAGCATTCAAAGTTTCAAAGCAATATCTCAAAGGGTTAAGTCTATAAGTGGATTTTACCCATATTCAATGTATTTTCTAAGTCAAAAAGGGGCATAATTCCGTCAAAAACCTTGACAGAGTTATGTACTCTGGTCTGTTGATAGAGGTAATGATGATTAATAAGTATGGTAAGTTTCAAAGCAATACCTCTAATGGTTTTGAAATAAAGTGGGGTGGTACGAAAAACTTAACCAAGCTCAATACACTTTCTAAGTCAAAAAAGGGCCATAATTCTGACAAAAACCTTGACAGAGTTATGTACTCTTGTCTGTAGATGGAGATTATGATGGTAAACAAGTATGGTAATTTTCAAAGCAATACCTCTAATGGTTTTGAAATAAAGTGAGGTGGTACGAAAAACTTAACCAAGTTGTGACACCAACGCCAACGCCGAGGCGAGTAGGATAGCTCCCCTTTTCTTCGAAAAGTCGAGCTAAAAAGTACATTTTTTGCTAAAAAAATATTCCAGTGCCAGTCAGTGGGTGTGTTATTTAAAGTGGAACAAATCTTTAATTATGAAACTGGACAATCATTAACAAATAATGTTATAAGTCACAGGTGTATTGCTAAACTTTTAATAGGAGAAAGACTTATTCTAGTAAATTAAGAATTCTTAAAAAAATTATATTAAACATTTGAATATAATGTTAAAGTTAAACATAATGTTAAAATGTCACACAGAAAATGTTACACGCGGGATATTTTTGGCAATGTTTTTACTATAACTTTTCAACCAGTAACTAAATAAAGACAAAACGTTGCAACACTAATTACATCACTGAAACACAAATTCTGAATGCAGAAGTATTTCTTAAAATCTCATAATATTCAGATTATCTGAAATATAATAAAAGTCTTTTTTTTTTAAACCACCTATATGGAGGGTGTTTTTTGCAAGATACATTACTCTTTTCTCTTTGTTTTTGATTGAAATATTAACAGTCATTAGCGGTAAGTTCCTGTGTTTTTTATGACATGATTCCTTTTTTTCTTAAAAAGAGACGTCTTTATTTACAGGTTTCCCAGACCTGGCGGGATTAACTACCCAGTATTTTTGCGCGAATCATAATAAAGTTAAATATGAGTAAGTAAGTATTATAGAGTTTTACTGTTGGTATAGTCCAAATAATTGTATTCAACAGATGAATATCGTTATATTTTTTGTTCTAAAGGCGATATATCCAGCAGACATGAACTCTAAAATGTCAGTATGTAATATTGGTCTGCATTCGGAGTCAAATTCTTGATAACTGAGACTTCCGTTGGTACTGTATGACCAATGTAATGCCCCGAGAAGAGGTTTAATTATCTTAGGCTTCGGGGGATAGTGCAAGATACAGACCTTGTCACATCCAGAGACACTCCCTGGTTCTTTAATATGCTCAGTGTACGGCGACAATTCATCGGTCCTCAGTTTTAGGTCTCATCCGAAAGACCATTAGTTACGTTAGTGGAGAATTACCAGTCCAGCGTGTTAACCACTAGACCACTGATATGCTCCGAAATTTAATATGAGTAATGAATTTATGCAAATTAGACTAGCCCTCGCAAACTAATTGTGCGCAAGCATGGCATGGCCCAAGGGCTTAATTTTGCTATATATACCATGGCCGCCCTTTGCATATGTAGTGATCCTAGGCTTCTGAGTATCCAGAAGCCCAGTTAGCTCAGTGGTTAGAGCATCTTACTTGCTAGTAGAAGGTCGTGGGTTAGAATCCTACACTGGGTAAATGTTTTCTCACTAAAAAAAGTTACTTCACATATGCAATGTCAACTTGTAAAATGGGTCTGTCTTGCAGTCGAAATATTGAGGATAATTATATACAAACAAACAGTAGCATATGTACAAATTATCAGATTTATGTGGCTTCACTGAAGTTGAGTACGAAAATAACCGAGATCGAACAAAACGTCTCTGATGCTTAGTACACCTGTACTGTAGCAGTAAAGTCATGTATGCATCTTTAAACTGTTAATTTGTTTGAGCGAAATTAAAAGATTGTACTTATATAAACTCGCCACCTGTCCGTTTTCTTCAAGATGTTCGTTTATTGTTCCTTCCATGGAAGGGACACTTAAAATTGTACAGACACACTTGACCGAACAATGCAGCACGTAAGCCGGTTCGGTGTGTTTCCGTTATAAGTTAAACGTTGTGATATTGAAAATTGGAACAACTAACAACCAATAGCCGTTCTTTTCCGTACACGCTACATGTTTACGTTACTGTGGTTATTTCCCTTTATGTGGTAACTTCACTCGATAAGCTATAGTCTCGCTATTTGCACTTCGAAGGCAAACCGATTGTACAGGTTGACATTTAATAGATGTCCGCCTTCTACAAAATGGTGTGATAGTTATAAAATATCAGATCTGTGAAAGGGGTCACACTGAAACGCCAAATTAATTAGGCTAGGTAAGCTATTGCACACATATACAAAATAAGCTAGATCTATTGCACGTTGGACTTGCAGAAATCGCCCGACAATGCGTTTGCTTTTGCATTATGAGTTTGACAAATAGCTGAAAGAATGTTAATTTACATATCGTTTGCATAGCGTAGAAATATGCTAATATTGTTGCTAGAAGTATTGGCGCGAACTTACCATACCATTTGACCATATAAAAGCAGATCTAGCGTGACGTAGTAACAGGTGCGTGAGTATTAAATATTGTAGATACTTATGCCTGAATTTGCTTCGACTGTCGTAGTTTGTACTTCAATAAAATATATAGACAGATGTGCCCTAGAAGGAACTTTTGGAATGCTATAACTTGTAAAGCTCTTGATCTTGATCTTGATTGAATACGGTGATACATCTTACCGACATTATTTCACCGCGCTTGCGTCAAGTGTTGGACTATCTATTCAGTTTGTCCGAACCTGTCTTAATTGGCTGGTTCCGATATCAGCGCTCGGTTTGTTCCCTTGACCGGAAATCCATACGTAACGGCGTCTGCTGTCCTGTATGCGGTCTTTTGTTGCTCCCGATAGTCTTTGGATGGGTACTGAGGTATATATCAGATATAAAAAAATAGATCAAACTGACGAGCCGAATGAATAAGGCTAGACGGCGTATGCAAATTTGTTCCGTATTTCAGTTAAGAAATAGTGATGCACGTGTTTTTTTCCACAGGTGTATGTCCAGTCTTGGTGCCCATAAAATAACAAAACAAACAAAAAAACCCCAATAAGATCCACTAATTATAATTCTGAAACGAAAAAAATAATTTGAATTTTTTTTCTATATCCCTGTTTCTCGTATTCTCGGGGTTTCTCATATTCTCGTTTTTTACATTAAAGGTGTCAAATTGGCAACTCTTTGTTATCATTTACAGAGATATGATACAAAACTTGCACAAAAAAAGTTTCAAGTAATTTGACTGAAAATTAATGAAAATATTGGCCATTTACTGAAATTGCTGAAATTTCCTTATTTTTTTGTGGTGGGGTTAGTAAAAGGGCCCATATTGTTTTATTCTGCTGACTATCATTATTATTTTTGTGTTATTTGTAACATATTATACCAAGCTATGCACCTTGGCATTTATAAGTTTTTTTGATTCTACAATGTGGCAATGCCAGAGACTCAAACATAAATCCCTGAGAATACGAGAAACTTTCTTCTCATTTCTGAGTATGAGGGTGACCTCAGATGCTGTAGCAAAATTTACATAAGGAGAAAAATCTTGCAATTTATGATGACACTAACTGAAAGATGAGTATTTTTTCTATCAAATATCATGTTTACAATGTTGCTAAAATGTGAACTGTTTTATAGGTAACAAATTAACATGCTTAGCCCCCTGAGAATACGAGAAAACAGGATATGTATATTGATATATTGAAAAGGTCTCTATGTTGCCCGTAACGATCCCCTGTGAGTAAATCCCTATAGCGTTACGGTCAACATAGAGACCTTTTCAATATATCAATATTCATATAGAAAAAAAGGAAGTGTCTAGAGAACCGGAACCGGTTCCCTAGACAGCGACTAATATTCGGACGAATTATTTGTCGTGTTGTTATCGGCACGTTAATTGATACAGCTATATAAACAATGCATATGTTGATTATTATTGTTATCATTAAATATGTTACTCGGAAGAAGAATATTTAGAGATACTTCCTAAAATTATGACATGAAAGACTTAATGCAGTATTAATATGAGATAACAGAATAACGAAGGAGAGCGTTCAGTTATGACAGAATGAATAGCTTTGAAATAGAAAGCACAATTTTTCTGTATTTTTTTTTGATTTTATTACCATGTACATTGTAATATAATTATGCTAGAGTGAAATAATTAAACCTAAATATACATAATAAATTGCTTTACTCTTTGAAAGAGCTGAATATTTAAATATGATTAGTAGTTTTAAAAAAAGAAACGCATTAACAAAGATTAGATTATCATCACGCAATTTGGAAATTGAAACAGGTAGACACAATAACATTAATAGGAATGAAAGAAAGTGCTCTTTATGCAGCGTCAACGATATTGAAGACGAGTACCACTTTGTATTAATTTATTCATTGTACAACGAAATTAGAAGTATGTACATATCAAATTATTATGTAAGAAACCCCAGTATGTATAAGTTTGTGAAACTTCTTAACTCAACCAGAAAAAGCACAGTCTTAAAATTAGCGCAATACTGCAACAAAGCCTTTAAAAGACGAAACGACAGGATAAATGCATTGTAGTAAAATTTGTAAACCTTCAAACTTTGTGTAGTGTCATTTTCATTTTATGTTCTAGGGCAACAAACGTAATCCCATTGATCCGCTCTCGTATATGTATTGTTAAAATGGGTCTATATTTTTCAATTCTCATTACAACCTGAATTGCTTTTTTACGCACTCTCACTAAAAAGTAAATTGAATATTATATTTTGATATACATATATATATATATAATTTATATAATATACTTTTCTTTATGCATGCTATTGAATGTTATATAAAAGAAGATAAGCTGTATATGCTTAATTTTAATAAACTATATGTTCTGTTCTGTATATATCAAAAAATAATTAAGTACCCGAAATTTCAATCATATCTCCAGCTTTAAAAAGTGTTTGACGTATGAAGAATGTCACATGCGAGTAATTTTTTGATTTATTTTGTATAGGAGGAAAATAAATCTTCACGAAAATGTACCGTATGAGAAATTGAATGACATATAAAAAGTTATAGACGACATAGATGAACGATCACAAAACTCTAATACCATATGTGACTAAAATTATGACACTCATTATGTTTAACCATAATTCTCTCTAACAGTGACTAATGCTATTTAGTTGTTATAAAGTTGTTCGACATACTAATCAATACCATTTAAGATAAATAAACTAATTACATTGTCTCTATAGCTGTATCGATGCCCGAATGGTGTGCCGATAACAACACGCTTATTTATTCGTCCGCATCATATTAGAGCCGGAAGTGCGGAAGGCGAAGGAGATCATTCGACCATCGACACATTGAAAACAAATGCAAATAAACTGATAATCCCACATTTTCTTGTTTAAATGAAAGTTTTCACTTGATGATTATTAAATAATCGATTTTCTTATCACAATTACATGTGATATATGCAGGAAAACAATTCCGGTTCGCTAGTGTATAGACGGATATAGGCTAGAGAACCGATTCCGGTTCGCTAAGGTCGCTGTCTAGGGAACCGGTTCCGGTTCTCTAGACACTGCCAAAAAAAAATACAATTTTGTTTTTCGTTTAAGAATTATAACTAGTGGTTCTATTTGTTGTTGTTTTCTGTTGTTTTTTTTATATGGGCACAAAGACTGGACACACACCTGTGTTTTTTTCTAGATATTTTATGCTGCTTAATTCGATATTTCATATATAATTCGTTTGTTTTTTGTTTTCTTTGGGGTTTTTGGATCGATTGATTTATTCAACTGGATCCAATGTTAACAGAGTATAGCTTCCTTACGGCCGAACTCTTTACATACAAACAAGTAGTTCCATACATTCAGTTGTTACGAATATTACTGTCTTCTGTTTTAAAAATTATAAAGTAACAGATGTAAATAAAGTATCAAAATATTTCAGAATAGCATTTTGTAACTAAAAATCAACGGGGTATCTGTTCTGTTATAGAACTATTTTCCTTCGCGATTTCGATCACAACAGTTTTCTAGTCAGACCGGAGACACTTATAGTGTTTCCGCGAGAGCGAGTTTTCTGCAGTTTTGACGCACTCATTTTGTCAATGACGCAACAGAAATAGCAAAGAGCGTCTTCTATGACGCAATTAAAATGTGTATGATCAAATTACTACAAAAACAACATTTCAAAACCTCTCAAAACGGTTGGAAATGCAAGATAAATTGTTTACATCATACGCTTCCGGTATGGGATATGTCTAATATTGACCATATTCCGTCGTCGTTGTCGTCGGATTTCGGATCGATCTGCATTTTGTACCATTGCGTTTTTGTGTGTATTGGTTCGAATGATACCGTCATCATGGTATCGTAGACGCATAACAAGAGATGGTCGACGAACCTTAACAGAAGAAACAAAAACGTCTTTCTGAGTGATTTTAATGATCATTTTGTAGTAATTTCGATCAGACTGTCATTTTTGAAAGGGGTTTCAGTGTGCCAAATAATGTCAAAGTTTAATGTGTAGGTTGAATGCACTTATGAAAAATTCTTCTTGTGGACAAACTTGACTTTTGAGATGCAGTGACAAAATGGAAAGCATCCAAAGAGAAACACCTGTTGTCTTGCCGACCCTTTGATTACCCACCATTTTGTGATGTATCAAATGCAATTTTACAGAAGTAAACTGAATAAAACTTCATTAACATATAGTCATGCCTTTTATTTTTTTACCATAAAGAATATGACCCTCGGAATTTCTAAATGACCCCCGAATTCTGATACAGGGGGTCATAAATGACTCCTTAAAATTCATAGCTGGCAGAAACACTGTTGGTTCCTATCTCAAAAGTGAAGTTTACATAAATGGTAAAAGGTCAAAATTTGTGGACAGTTGTGTCTCCAGTTTATCACTTTACTTGTGCAAGGGTTGTCCTGATATTACACATGTATGTGTACAGTCTGTGTTGTCCTGATATTTACACATGTATGTGTGCAGACTGTGTTGTTCAGAGACAATCGATCCTCCAGCACTTTCAGTCCTTTGATTTAAAGTCAGAGACGTATTTATAAGCTATTGAGATTTTTCATTTTCGAGTACGGAAATAGCATGCCAAACTTGCTGTTGTTTTTATCCTATATTTAGTATGCATTTGTATGAAATCTGAAAATCTTTAGCAGCATCTCTCAATGCTTAACCGTCAGTCTATTGAATAGTTTTACAAAGTAGATTAAGTTTTAGAAAAGGTAGACTATGTAACTGTAGCAATATATACAAACAGTAGTTTGCAGCTTTCGCTCCAAATCTGTATAGTATATGGGATGCAGTACGTGTCTCTGAAGTGGTTAAACATATTTCTAACATGACTCACGATTTTGTCTCTATATACAAAGAGTAGAAAAATTATGTTATATTAAACCATAAACAACGCGGGAACCGATGTGCTGTAAACATGACGTCATATAACGCCGCATGACGTTAAATGAGCGTTCGCGTAGAAAATAACGCTTTGCATTTATTCACTTTTTGTAGTATCTGGTCATGTTAGAATCGAAATAACACCCTTTTCAGCGTTGTTATCGTCTAATAAACAATGATTTGTCGTACTGATGCGCAGTTATTAACCACTCAGGCCTTCGACCTTCGTGGCTAATTACTGCGTATCAGTACTCCAAATCATTGTTTATTAAACGACTAACACCGCTGGAACGGATGTTATTTCATAAATAATAGTTCTTAGTTTTCTATCAAGTTAGAAGATTTTACAAAATTTTAGTATCAGGTATGTGTGCTAGTAAAATAGCAACAGCTCTCACGGCCATTCATAAAGCCCAGTTAAAGCTTTAGAAACATTGACTTAATTAACGCCAGATACTGCGGTAGAGAACTATAGTTGATGCTAATAAATAATAGCAGAGACATAGAACAAATGCATAGTTTTTGCACTCATACCTGATAAAAAATGCATTCAGAAAAAGATGCAGCCACTCCGATCATTGAGATAATTTACATTTCCTTATTTACCCCCCACTGCAAAGCCGGAGGGTCTCCGGTCGTCCGTCCGTACGTCCGTCCTTTACATTTCGTGTCCGCTCCAAAACCCCTTCTAGAATTTTCATCAAACTCTGGTCAAAGGTTCATCTAATCAAGACGACGCACAAAACTCATGTTCCATGTATTCGATGAAATAAAATTACAGCATTTTCATCGGTATAAATATACTTTTTTATTTTATGCTTTCCAGTGAAATACTGAAATATATCAGTGAAATATAGAGTGATGATATAGATATCATATCAGTCACAGTGTGGGTGATATAGGTCTGCCGGAACTACTTTTTAAAGTCGTGCATATACATAATTTTGCTTTTGTTTTAATAGTTAGCATAAAATAAAAAGAAAATTTGTTTGTTTTGAGTTGATATGGAACATATCTCAACTCAAAGTGATACAATTTCCACATTTTAACTCGCGCTTAGCGCTCGTGAAAATATTACAGTTGTATCACTTCTCGATGAGATATATTCCATATCCACTCAAAACAAACAACTATCCTCTATGTATATCAACAAAACAAATACATGTTATAAACAATTTTCCCATTTGTAGATCTTTCTTAAACAATAATTTTAAACGACTTTGTCCGGAAACAACATTACTCAAAGACAATTGAAGTGATCGTTTCAATATGAGGCTTTCCCGTCACTTCCTTGTCGTATTTAAAGTTTGTACGTTGCAAGCATCGCTCAGTAAGGAAATGTGAATTCAAATACAAAAATGATTTGGAATAAGTTTCTTTCATATAGTTTTCATTTGTTCATCTTAGCAGCTTCAATCAACAGCGAATCAGGTATCAATTAAAAAACTTCTTCTCGAATACTTAAAGTTCCAGGATCACTTTGAATTTACTGGTATAGTAACATAAATTTATTGATAGGATAATGATAGAACCATGTGCTATTCACTCTTAAACAATGTTGACGTATGTCTTTCTTTCGTATCTAAGTTGTTTCTTCAAGAAAAAGAGTTGCCAGAAAGACTTTTTTTGCAATATCATTGAAAAAATACTGCGCTATGTTTCTAATATGTACTTATCGATTTAAAAAGCAAAGAATGTGTTTGTCGCAAATAAAGGTCATTTCTGTCAGTAAGGCATCTTTCTTGATAAAATGAGAGCTACTTGTATATGTGATCCAGAGACTTTAACTATTAAAGTACAATCATATGACTGAGTGAGATACGCTGTGCGGGGCAATGAAATGGGAAACGTTCTAACCTTTGCAGTCATGTTAAAAGATGACAATCAAAAATTTATTTCTTAATTATATAGTCCATTTTTGTTTGTCATCTTTTAACATGACTGCAAAGGTTAGAACGATCCCCATTCCATTGCCCCGCACAGCGTATCTCACTGAGTACATTGTATATATAATTACATGTTGTTGAGCATTAGTTGGAATTTTCGTATTCAGGAAAACAATGTCGTGACATAAAAATGGAAATGCAAAACGAAATATAGAACAACTATGTTGACTGTTACAATAAGAATATTAAATTATTGAATATGAATATCAACAAGAGGGCCATGATAGCCCTATATCGCTCACAAGAGTATTAGTGCACTTACCTAAGGAAGTGGTCAAGGAGGAATGATTTGTTGATAGAGGACCACTAGTCAATGTTACATACCAAATATCTTAGCTCTAAGCCTTGTGGTTAAGGAGGAGAAGATTTTTAAAGATTTTCTTATACAAAGTGACCCCCGGGCAGGGTCAGTTTTGACTCCGGGGGCATGATTTGAACAAACTTTGAAGAGGTCAAATAGACACTGTTTCACACTATATAGCTTAGCTCTAGACCTTGTAGTTTAGGAAAAGAAGATTTCTAAAGGTTTTCCTATATATGTCTATGTAAAACAAGTGAACCCATTGGCGGGACCAATATTGAGCCCTGGAGCATGATAGGAACAAACTAAGTAGAGGTCCACTACACAATGTTGTAAACTAAATATCTTAGCTCTAGGCCTTAATTGTGGTTTTGAAGAGAAAGATTGTTAAGGTTTTTCCCATAGAAACATATCTAAAATCAAGTGACCCCGGGGCGGGGTCAATTTTGACCAAAGGGTCATGATTTGAACAATTATGGTAGAGGTCCACCAGGCAATGCTACATGCTAAATATCTTAGCTTTAGGCCTTGCAGTTTCAGAGAAAAGATTTTTAAAGTCATCCTATATAAGTCTATGTGAAATTAAGTGACCCCCCCGGGCGAGGTCAATTTTGACCTGGGGTTCAAAATTTGAACAATCTTGATAGTACAATGCTACATGTTAAATACCTACGCTCTATGCCCTGTAGTTTCAGAGGAGAAGATTTTAAAAGTTTTTCCTATTTGTTTCCATAGCAACCAGAGTTCTGCATGGAATGGAATTCTTTGATCCATTTTGGTAGAGCTTCATGCAAGGAACATCCCTCCCATGTTTCATCAACATTGTTCCAGTGGTTTTAGAGGAGTTGTCTCTTGAAGCAAAATGTTGACAGGGGACTCGAAAAGCTCATCCTGGCACAACGTGCCAGGTGAACAAAAATACAAGAAAGATAACGAACTATAAAATAATAATGATAACCTTTACAATAAGAATAAGTTAACATTAAATAACAATAACAAGCATATAGAATTTAGCAAGGGTTTTACACGATAGTATTAACAATATAAGTATATATAAGCATTTAATTCATCAAACAGATCTTATATGTGTCAATAAACCTTATATAACAATGATATAAAAAAATATTGTTGTGCTTTTTCGCTTGTGTTAGCAGATCCTCCTTGTGTTGATGTAATTCTCAAGTATTTAGATAACTTATGAATCAATCTATGTGTTTTTGTCAAGGTCCATTACTAAGATCAAATCGAATTTTCTTTTAAATATGGAATTGTAACAGGCGTCTTCCCATACGGAAAAAGATGACATACTGCATCGGATATGACCATATTGTGTTGTAAATTCGAGTTAATAAATTATATTTTGCCTTTTCAAAAACGAAAGTAGGTTTTCCAGTTTTCAAACATCTTTGAATTTTCCCAGAAGTCTCCCAGAAAAAGGCCGTGAAAAGGTTGTACATGAATAAACATGCCTGTTATGAATTATAGTTGAAAGAACTTTACTTCCAATGATGTGCAACATCCCTGACTGTTTACATATGATGCGATAAAGCGAAAGAAGGACAAAAACACCATCCAGCTCAATCTACTGAAATACAAAAAAATTCACTCGTTTTTCTGCAACAGTATTTTAAACAGGGAATACTCCACGGCTATTGTAACGTTTTAGAAGCCAGTTTTAAACTGTATTTCCCTGTAACAATTCCAGATTTAAAAGAAAATTCGATTTGGTCTTACAAATGTAGTAATTGACCTTTGATTTCTTAGTAGTTTTCTATTGTTCTATAAATACTTTTATTTTATCTTTAGTTACTTATCAATTTAACGATTTCAATCAGCGAGAATATTCAAACACATTCAAAGTATAAGAACCATAGACATTATCTGGCACTTAAAACAAATATTTGCAACAGACACTGCAGAAAAAGACATACACAGAAGAAATAATCATTTTACTGTGAGAAAATAAAGGCTTCCCACAAAGCTTTAATATAATATCATTTAGGAACAAGGAAAATAACAGTGAATATATCACATTGTCCTTGACGAACCCCGATTAAGGTTTGAGGTGAACTCATACCATCAATAATAATAATAATAATAATAATGAAAAAAATAACAAGTTTATTTTACGAGCGGTTATAGTGGAAGTTTTATGGGCATATAACAGAATACGTTTTATGTATTGGGGCTATATAAAGGCACGGACCTAAGTATATAGGTCCGTGATAAAGGGAAGGTCTGAGAAAAAAATCGAGGCTGACAGTCTCACGAATTCTTGAAAGTTTTGAACAAGTTCTCAACTCTCATGCGTATAACTGTGTGTATAGTTATCACTAGAAATGTAGACAGTTAACCAGACAGTAAACTAAAAGTCATACTTAACTTTCTTATACCTTTTCGTTCTTTCAGCCTTAGTCAATGTGAACGAATGCGGTGATCTAAGTATTCAAGAGCCGGCCATACTTGGCAGAAATGTCACGTTTACCTTTACTCCGAGTTTTTATGACGAAACAGCAATAATACTATGGCAACGTACAAACAAAGTGAATGCATGGTCTACTCTTCAACGGAAACCAAAATTTGACCAGTTTGTGAAAAATAGAAAGTATTACTTTATTGTGACTGGTACTGTTTCTACAGATACCAAGAATGATGGAGTTTATTACCGGATCCAGTACTCCAACGACAGCGTTAAATGTACTATGGAAACTCCAAAACTTGAACTTAAAAGTAAGTTTTATTCCTTAGTCGATATTCCAGCGTAATGAGGATCATGATCGCATATATATATACATGTAACAAAAATCGTTTGATCACGAACAAACTGATATTGGTAAGTATGAAGATGAAGCGGATAATATTGATGATGACATGACAGGATATAAGTATTATAGTTTGGTTCTATTATTATTATTATTATTATTAACTTTAATCGTACCTTGTGCTCGTATTAACGATACGATACAATACAATACTAGATCTAATTCTTACATTTATTTAAACTTTTTTCGAGACTTTGCAACCCGGTAGTAATTCTTTAAATTGCAATAAAACACCTGAAAATTATAAATAACCCTCACACGATATCATAAAGAGTTTTATGTATCATAAAAAGTAGGTATATAGATTTAATATTTCAACAAAAGATCCTTTCAGTGTAAACAAATTCGTAAGATAATTGAAGGATTAAAATATTTTCACAAAAAACACAGCCACATTAATTTTAATATAAACACATTAACATTACCGTTGCCTGGTTAATACGTCAACAGATTAAGAGAACCTTCCCTATCATACAAAAACTATTGACAACCAGTAAAGTTTAGGCAAAAATTCTGGCTTCCGACAGATGTTTGATACCGTAAAACCAGTTGTTGCTTGCATGTTGAATCTCACGCTCCTGTGTTTAAATTTCTCCTCAGATATATCAAGTAAACCTTGTGGATATGTTCACCTAAGAACGAAGAAAATAGAGTTTGGCAAGAAGGTGATGATAGAATACTTTCCGACAAAAAGGGTTATCGATAATCCTAACAGTAATGTACGAGTTTGGGTGCGATCTGATGACAAAGAGACTAAGAGATTGCTTCATGATGATGTGTATAAAGAAACGGAGATGACGAATAATAAATATGTTTTATCGATATCTTCATTCAACGCAAACTTAAATGGCAGATACGGAGTTACGTGTAGTGAAACCTCCGCCGGATACTATTCAAATTTGGTTGAAGTGATATTACCAGGTGTGTACAATGATAATAACGTTATACATCCTGCGTCTTACTCCATTTAAATACTTTAATTGCAATCAGATCAAAAACGGTACTTTAACGACTTCATTTATTAATTCTCTAAATTAATATTATATATGTCATTTGGTTTTTGAAGTGGTATATTAGGATATATTACCCGCCTAGACTTATATTACCCGAGCCGGTAATAAGTCTAAGAGCACCAACTTTAAACTACCTGATACTGGAGTTATGAGGTCGGTGTCAACTTTGTTACACTATTGATATGAATATCTACAACAATCAATTACTTTTGTTACAGTTGCACCTAGTTCGCCAGTTTTTGAAAAGTTACAAGACATTGATGAGTGCAAGAACTGTATTGTTAGTGAAGCCGACGTTCGGTTGGAGGTTTTCTGCAAGATAAGCGGTGGCACTGAACCAATAACAGTAACCATGGCGATCGGAAATGATACACTTAACGCAACTCGACACGATTTCAAATTTTTTTACAAGGCAGCTGTTAATATTCGGAACAACCATCACACAACTCTGATGAAGTGTTCAGTTTTGAACGATGCTTTAAAATTCCCCTTGACAGTCACAGTTCCCGTGTATGTAATAAGTAAGTAAAACAATATTCAAACTGTAACTATACATTCTATTTTTTTCGTTCACTAAAAGCCAAGAAAGTTACTATCTATTATCCCAGTACCGTATCGATTTGAATTTACTGACGCAGAAAAACAAATTTACTGATAGAATAATGATACATGTAGAACCGTGTTCTATACACTCTAAATGCCTTTCTTTCATATTAAAGTTGTTTCTTCACGAAAGAGTTTCCATAAAGCCTTTCTTATTTCTTTTGCAATATCGTGAAAAAATACTGCAATATATTTCTAGCATATATCTATTGATTTAAAAAACAAAATTAGGAAAATTAGGAATGCTTTTGGTACAAATAAATATCATTTCTACCGGTAAAAACAAAAATAATATCAAACAGGGAATGCCACGTACCAAAAACGCAGCCTCCCCAAAACGAGCCCCACAGCACCCAGAATGACACCACCAACACATTTTTCTACGTAAAATTAGAGCTACTTGTTAATTGTGCTCCTGGGGCTCTTGTCTAAAAATAAAATACATGGGAAAGAAGCTTTACATCATACGAAAACTGACACAAGAATTATCACGATTTACAAAATTTGTTTGATTAAGCAGTCTTACTGGAATGAAAAAGATCAATAGCAAATAGTAACATTTTGAATGGGAACAAACGGTATTTGCCTTGCATTGAAAATTAGGAGGATGCTAATAAAAATGATAAAAGTTATACAACATTTAAAGACACGTGTGTGTTTCATTCAAATGCAAAATTATATATTTCCGTAAAATACAAGCTCAACTCAACACACGATGCACATAAACTTAATACACAGTGAAGAAGTTAGAAGTTCGAAGCAATAAGATGAAGACATGTCTCAAAATTACATAACATTTCGTGAATCTTGCAACTGACGCAGTTAGTGATAGTGAAGTGTTCGACTTGAAAACATAATACCAGAAATGCTGATGATGAAAATAATAATAATAATAATTATAATATTCTTAGTTTTCTTTTACTTCTTCATCCTAAATATAGATTATCTCCTACATATTTAAAATATAATTACGGTAACAGCACCGGTTAACTTCATTAAAAGACGGACCATAATTATAAAAGTCTTCTGATTAATAGTCATTACCGTTTTTCCTTTTCAGAGTTACCCATATTTCAAGGTTTCGACGTTCCTAGCGTTCTGAGAGAGGGAGGGTCCGTAAATATAACATGTGAATTTGCTTCTGGAAGACCAACCCCGACTTTGTCTTTGAAAATTTCCGGTATGGAATTGTCTCCTGTACAACAAAGCCATACTTCAAACACCACCGACCAGTCATACTCAAGTGTTATCTCCCTTACAACATTCGAGAGAAATTGGACCGACCAATATATCTCATGCTGCCGATACAGTAACTGGTACAAACCAAAAAACAATTGTGTCGTGTTGGGACGCGTAAATTACCTTTGTAAGTTCACATATAAAAAGACATTTTTTTATTTCGCTGTAAAAAGGCCCCTTAAAATTCATAGATAGTTAAAGAAGCGTTTATTGTTGAACGTCCGCTTTTTGTGAAGTTGTTCATGTCTCATGCTAATTCGATCTTTTATATATATTTGATGATAGCAATGTATCATAATTTTACACAACCTTTTTGATAAAGCACTTGCAGCGTGATAACTTGATATAGAATCTGTCTATTATAAACAATTAAATTAAATCACTACTTAACTGACTCGGCTACGAAACGGCAAGTGACTTATATGATGAATTGCAGTGAGTAAACTATTGGCTGCTATATTGATACTAACTATGCGGAATTTAGTAAATCATGTTTCATAGTGAAAAGCGTTAACTCGGCATTCATTTTTTTTTTTAATTTTGCCTTGGCATTGAAGTTGCCAAGATAAATGACCTTATAGTTTTGTTTTATTCATAAATGTACTTGTACTTTTATAATCTGGTCACAGCATCTAATTGTTAAAAACCCATATACACCTATAGATTTTTTCAATGGGATCTTCTTACTTCTAGTTATGGCAATTTTATTTCTTTAAATAGAGATGTTTTGCAGAATTTGGATAAAAAAGCTAACACTTGAACTTAAAACCTGATCAGACGACGTTGTATTTGTCGTCTGCTTCAAAGAGTAGCTGTTTGAAAAGGTATACTGTACATGTATATTGTAATGGACACGTGGCACGAATGGGTTAATGAATATATTGACAACTAACAACGCAATCAAAATCCTCATTAGTTTTTTCCTCATAGATCGGGCAATTAGATTCAGGATGAAGTATAAACAACTTGTTTTCTCCCCAGTTCCACCATCAGATCTAAAACTACAAATAATAACCAGAGAAAAGCCGACTCGAGTATATGCAGTATGTACAATCTACAATTCCAGTCCTGTATGTAAGGCAAAATGGCAAGCGCCAATCGGAAGTATCTACTCGGAGAGAAACAGCAAAAAGACGCGCAGACCTTCCGGTGTCTTGGACTCTGAGTATACAGTTACTGTCAAAACAAATCAAGATTACACAGGAAAAAAGATAAAATGTTCATCTGATTGTTTACACTTTAACGTTTCTCTGGAAAAATCTGAATCTCTACCACGTAAGTATGATTTTCGATTACGGTTTGTTCAGTATAGTAAAGAAATTAAATGGTAAGTTGAACACTTTAGTCTCGCTATTTTTGAAGCCATTCTCTGACTCACACCCGTCATGTACATTCAAAAATGAATTTGTCTCATTTTCCCATGCGCCATTTATTCTTTACTTTAAATTATATAGTAGTATGTTTTGCAACTACAATTCTTAGTAAACATTTTTTTTTTTCTCTCATAGAATCTACTTAATGCGTTTATATATTCAAAATAGTGTGTAAGACAGACTGATGTAAATTTATAAACATTATAGATACACGAGATGTTACACGATCCCTTTTCCAAAGTAACAGGTACACACTAAAAGAGTTAGAATAGAGATCTATTTCAGATAAACCAACCATAGAGTTCAACATATCAAGTTCAGTTTTGGAGATTTTCAAAGGAGATCAAGCAAGTGTAAAGTGTACAGCTAGAAGCATTCCCAAATCCAACATTTTCTGGGTAGAACCCACAACCAGTGATGAAGAACCGATAATATTAAGAGAGTGTCTTCTGGAAACAGACTGCGCCATTTCCATTAAGGGAGATAATATCACACAAATGATTCTGTTCTGTAGCACAATACATTTACTAGAGTCAAACTCGAGGAAACTAACCATACATATTATTGGTAATTATCGCCCTTTCGCTCCGTAACCAGCTTTTCCGAAATGCAATACATCATGGCGATTGATAATAAATTTTATTTGAAATTAGGGCAATATCGGTACTTCTATGTAAGCAGTCCAAAAAGTAAAATACCAAGTTGTCATAGAAACCCGTGAAACACAGTTTTAAAAAAAAAGATTTAGCAGTAGCAAACCATCTTCCAAAGATTCTTAACAGTAAAACACTTTTATAAATGCACAGTTTTTATCTGCGATATTTTAGAAGTATTACTTTACTGCAAAGCAAGGTTTGCTTTTGACGGAGCCGTCTTGTCTTCAAGAGGTAATCATTTTTCAATCATATTCTGTGAAACTTGAGATTTATGCATAATGCGATTTTAGATGTACTTAATGTAATCGTACTGGAAATCGAAGCCATGTTAATATCAAGGATTTAAAGCTTTAATATTTTACACCAATGTTTCAAACACTAAAATATTGTATGGTCAGAATTCAAAATGTACTTGACATGAAAATAAAAAAGTTCACGGTAAATACAATTATTTTCGAACCTAGCAGTATGGTTTTTGTTATTTTGACTCACTGACCTCGAGCTCTTACAGCACACAAAGTCCGCCTCCGTGGTTGAGTGGTTAGAGTCGCTAACTTAAAATCACTGTAACCTCTCGTATATTGAGGGCCATGGGTTCGAACCCTGCTACCGACCATGTTTCTTTATGTGTGAAAGTTGGCAGCTTCTTGTGGGGGATAGGAATGTAGTACTTGTTCTTCATAGGAATGATAGTTGGTTTAACTGCACGCTCGTTAAAATGAACTAAATGCGGTTGGAACGAGTGTTAAAATCCTATAACAACAGCAGAAACAACAACAGCAACAACAGCAGCAGCACAGAAATTACTGCAAACAAGAGCAAGTCTCTCAAAACAGTTTATAACTATAAAATGAGTCGTCATTTCCAACCTGTAAATAAACATTCATTTTTTTTCATTTAAGAGAAAAGGTCAAAACACGCCAAAGACCAAGAAGGTATAGCAGGTGCGGGTTACTTCATCTATTTGGTTCTCCTGGCATCTATTGTGGGAACAGCCATTGTTATAATCATTGTTGTTTTAATCACGAGGAAAAAGATAAATGATGCAAATGGTAATGATTTTGATTTTAAAGGGGCACTCCCTACATCTAGCAGATCAACAATACAAATAAAATCTACGTAACGATTTGAGAAAATCTGTTGAAAATATTGATGAGCTTGGTTTTACAGCACCGCTACGCTATCAGATTTATATTGGAATTCAAAAGCGTTATGACACTTCAGAATAAATATAGTTTGGCAGCGTATAATTTCAAAACTACAGAGCTTCTTTACAGGAATTTATACTTTTTATTTGATGATTCGTGTCTTAATATGTGAATTTCAGACACGGTTCGGAGAACCTTTTTTTCACCAAAATCTGAGAGCGAGCAGCTTTAAAAGATTACTTAAACTGATATTGAGATAGCTTACTGTGCTGTTTGTTCTGTCAATGTCTTATAAATACATTCAGACAAAGAAACAAGTTTATTTCCCTTGATTTTATGTTAATATAAGAACTTCATTGTAATGTAGATGTTTAAAAGGTATGTATACTTCGTACTTCCTCCAAAGCTTTACAGTTTAGACTATTTTTACATTTATAGCGACATCAGCTGCCAAACACTCATTTGTTGAAGATACCGTCAGGTGTGTATTTGTCCGTCTGTCTTTTTACATACTACACGTACGTTGTTTTAGGAAAGACATTTGTAAATCTCTTGATCATTATTTCAAGTTGCTACGTAACAATTATGTAATTCTATACGAAATACCCGATACCAGTGCGAATTTTCGAAATACTTATGTAGATTTCGTAGTGGCTACTCGATTATTAGTGTTTATTTCATTTGACAATTTGGCTACTTTTGTACTAAAATCGGTAAAACTTTCTAGAGAATGTATAAAAACTTATTACCGCCATACAAAGTTATTTACAGCTGCTACCTCCTAAACTAATACATCCATACACTAAAAATAAAACACTAAATTCCTACTAACTAGATTAAAATTGGATGATGGTACTAAACAGTACAAAGAAACATAACTCTGTGCAAATTTATACAATCGGCTATAGATTTCAAAACAAAATGTTATTTTTTATTTTCAACAGCAAACCTGCCCGTACTGAAGTGTCACTCTTAGGACATATTTCTGTTATTATATCGTATTCACATGTGTGGCATACACTCGCACAATGTAACATGATATGCGTTCAACTATCAATATTTTTCATGCATTGTATCAACTTTTTATCTTGTTGGTAGTTATGTAAAACGTTGCTAGTTGACTGTAATAAACTAGTTACATGATGCTTGATCTATATGTATTTACAATATAAAGAAAGAAAATCAGTTACAGCCGCTACAAAATCACTTTTCATTGTGAAGAGATAATTAATTCTTGACTTGATATAAGCGTATTTAAACTGCATCTTTCATAAATGCAACTATTTCTATTGTAAATTGAAAAGACATAGATGTAATGACGAACCAGAAGAGCCATTAAATAGATACATAAAATATGTTAGCCAAGCAAGTGGACAGCCTAAACCTAAACATAATGGAGCAACCATGGAAGCAATTGATGAAATCCCTAGTGACGATAAAGATGTTATGAAAGCAAGTGGGCAGCCTAAACCTGAACATAATGAAGGAACCACGGAAGCAATTGATGCAACGCCTAGTGACGACGCACTGTACCCAGAAGTTAATAAAGCAAAAAAGTTAGATGCTATAGTAAGCACTTCTCAACCGAATAAGGTAAACTCTTACCTTGTGTTTTTGCTATAGTTGCGCAGGTTACTAGATTTTCAGTAATTGTTTGCTCAAGTGGGCATCTTTAGTCGTTGTGCGATAGCTGGTGGTTGACTTGCCCATGTGTAAGGCGTAAAGTTTATTCATGATAATACGTCCTCCGCTCTCGAATCTAAATTGACTTTGTCCGGGCTGGAGGGTCGTCTTCAAGTCAAACGGAAGTGATATTAAACATATTTAGAATGTTCTGGAGTTAAATCCAGAATGTCCTCCTAACAGATTTAGAGTAAGACTTAATCTGAATATAGTGTACTTTATTTCTGATTTTGATATAATGTTTTATATAAAGTTTTGTAACACCCAGTCATGCAACGAAATAAAGTTCAGAATGTCACTCAATATTTTGTTTTAAACAACAAAAGTTTTCCGACAAGCGACAACTTGAAGGTAATTCTATGTTTTATGGTCGAAACCTCAACCACTGTAATTGTGTAACAGATCTTAAATTAACTATATATACGTAATTATGATTTTACATAATATCTCGTTCAGCCCACCGAAGGCAAAGAACTTGTGTATGCAGATCTTGCTCTTGAGTTACCTGGTTCCAAGCACTTACAGGGAGCAGTGGGTAAGGGCCGGGACTCACCCACCGAGTATGAAAGTATTGACTTTGTGAAAACAGCAGAAGGTCGGAAACAAGAAAATGATGCGAACAAAACGGACAATACGGACAATATTTACGCGAATCAGTGATAATTTGTAAAAACTATTGTAAAGATAAAAGAAGACACGGAAAAGAGATTGGAACTATTGTTGCTATTCTCTGCTTTTATATGTAAATAATTTCAGCTCATTGTCTTTATTTGATTGCAGTTTGTTCGATCAAACTTCTTATTTCAAGAAAATGCTATGTAATAAATTTGTATTATTTTCTTTTTTGCTGTTTTGTTAGTTCGACTAAGGATTTGTTCCGGGTGAGCTTTGTTGACCACTCACAGTCCAATGTCCGCAATCCTCTTACAAGATTCTTCAGACAACATCTAGTCTTCCATTGACCGTATTTGTAGAAAATGTTCAAGTGATTCAATCGCTTGCAAAATTCTTGTAACCGCTGAAAGCATTAAAGAAAATCTTTTCAAAATATTACATGAACAAGAGCTGTCCAGTACCGAATGCCCCCAAAAGAGGTGTCTCACACTCTTTGTCCACTCCATGTGCTCAACAATTGTGTCATATGATTTTAAGATCCTTTCATGCATGACAGAGTTACCATGTACACAGGATTCCATGACCTTGAAACTCTAAGTGTGACCTTGACCTTTGACGTAGGACCATGGGTGTTGTATGCAACACGTCGTCATGAACATTTATGCCAAGTTATTTTAAAATTAGTCATTACAGTCAAGACACGAATGTGTTCATATATACAGGATTCCATTACTTTGAAACTCTGATTGTGACCTGGACCTTTATGGTAGAGACGTGTGTTTTGCATACAACAAGTCTTCTTGATGTGCTGAACATCTGTGCCAAATTATTTTAAAATCCTTCAATGCATGACAAAATTACAGAATACCTATAAACTTTAAGTGTGACGGTCTTGCACGCGGCACGTCGCCTAGATTTGCTGAACATTTGTGGCAAGTTATCTTAAAATCCTTCAATGCATGACAAAGTTACAAAGTTACGAAATAATGTAAGGACGGACACATGGAAATCATTGATCTGATTTAGATATCATTCAGCATACATAAATGAAGTATGTGTGATTCCTTTATAAAATATCATCCGTTCCAGCGGTTTTCATCGTCTAATAAACGATGATTTCTGAGTTCTGAAGCGCTGTAATTAACCACGAAGACTGGAGGCCTGAGTGGTTTGTAACTGCGCATCAGAACGACGAAGAGCTGTTTGTTCGACGGTAATAATTCGATTCTAATAGGACCAGGGAATACAAAAGGTGTATAAATGCATTTAAGCTATATTTTCTACGCGGATATTTATTTAACGTCTTGCGGTAACGTGTGACGTCATTTTGACGACATATCCTTCGCGCGTTGTTTATTGCATAATAAAGCCTAATTTTTGTTGTGCTTGTTGCAACGTTGATTCACAAAGAGAATAGAAATACTTCAAATTTAACAAACAAGGCTTACAGTTCCTACAGTATAATGTAACAGTGACTCGGTAGAAGCTTAAAGTGACATTATGCGCATCTTACTGCACATAGTGTATTTTGGTGACAGTTTTATAAAAGCAATTTTTGGTTGCTGTTCATTTAAATGTGTTAAATAATGATTATGCCGCATTAGTATTCGAAGTTGGTGCTTTAAAAATCGGACTGATAAAATGATAGTTGATTGTGTCGTTGTTGATGTTGGTAGAGATTTCGGCAGTGGAAGGGAAGCAACTCCTGCATGCAGTTGTTCTTTTCTTAAATTGACTCTCCCAGTCAAATATTGGAAAGTTATTATTTCATACTGGTAGCGTGAAGAGTTTGGTGTATTGGGTTAAAAGCTATTATTTCCTCTACGCTTTTGTACACACACCATATTCAGCTGGAATTTTACTTGAAAAAAATGCGCATAATGTCACTTTAAGAGATTTATTTAAGCACTATGTATTTTCTGACACTTTTTAGTAATAAACTTTTGTGTAAGCATGAATACGTCACGGTCACATTATCCTTAATGAACTGTACATTCCTTTTAATTTGATGTTACCCGGGATCACTTTGAATAATTAAATTTACTGATAGGATAAGGATAGAACCATGTTCTACTCACTCGAAAACAGTGTTGACATATGCCTTTCTTTCGTATTGAAGTCGTTTCTCAACGAAAAAGAGTTGCCAGAAAGCCTTTGTTTATTTTTTTGCAATATCATTGAAAGAAAATACTGCGCTATATTTCTAACACGAACCTATCGTTTAAGAAGATAAGTTATTGGTGTTTTTGGTACAAGAAGCAAGGTTATTTTCGCCGGTAAGATATCTTTCTTGGTAAAATAAGAGCTAATTGTGATTGTGCTCCTTGGGTTTTAACATTCCAGTCCCATACTGTCTATAAACTTTATTCGCCCCGTAAGAAGGGGCTGAGAAGTATTGACCTCCCGGTTAGAACACTGCACTGATGCACAAACGCTTAGCTGTTTATCAGTGACTTCCGAACCATAATACATCGTTTACAGTTATCGCCGTTTTCATTTAATCAGGACCGGCTATAACCCAATCCCCCGTTTACGTCACCCGTGCAAGAAAACAGCCAAAATGCGTTGTCATTGAATTAATTAAAGTTAATACGAATTTACCTCAAAGGCTATTTCTTCTGTAAATTTTGGATTCATGTTAGCCCAAGAACACACTCGCATATAAATATTACCAGACAACAGTGAAACGGCCCCAGAGTCCCTTACACATTTCTTGTTGAGAAGATTTAAAAAGACTCCCTTCCATGAACTGAAAATATGATTTGTTAGAACAAAAGCTAGTATTTTAAACCAACCAAAAACACTAAATATTGTTATGTCTTCAAGTTACCATAAAGCGCTTAGGTTAACTTTCCATGTTTCATTCCTTACTGAAATATGAAACGCGTGTGTATGGGTCAGTGGGTCCGGTCCTTTAAAGGCCAAACTTCGCCTGTTCCAAAGTTTCAGTATGATTTGTTTTATGGAAAAGCCGTATAACTTTTTCTGAATCATAACATTGGTGGTGCGGTGGTTGGGTGATTAACGCTATGGGACTACCAGTCCGGAGGTCGATTCTCGGCCGGGCACTGGAAATTTCAGAAACGCTTTTCAGTGTTTCCGAACTATCTGAGATGAACTGGTTAGAAAACCCAGAGGTAGTCTCGCGTGTATCGGTGCTAAACCAAAAAAGAACCAAGGGGTATATTCCTAAAAGAGCTAGGGTCTGGTATCCGGATTCCCTTGTATCTGCTTCTTTAAAAAAGAAAAAGGATCGCAATGGAAATAAGAGCTTTCTCTTTATTGTGTTATCCTTGGTACTTGGTACTGAAGAAAATACATACATAATATATATACATGTAAATGCAATACAATACAAATTTTATTTCTTGTCGGTATATCAATAGGAACTAAATTTTGTATTATATTGCATGTATATAATTATGCTTGTATTTTTACAGTACCAAGAACCAAAAAGTATTATTATAGAATTATTTTAGCGTAAACAGGATTAGTAATGTACTTAGAGGATGTTACACGGGATGTGTTAATTGGCCCAACAAGGAGAGCTTTAATCCGAGTGCTATATATAATATATTTTTCTGAATAAATGTTTTTATTTAACAGTGCACTTAAAGTTTTACATTATTTAAATTGCACCAAGTTTTAGACAGTGTCTGTTTAAATCGTTTTTAAAGAGGCACTCCCTACATCTAGCAGATTATATTCTTAAACCATAGATTATGTGTTCAATCAACGTAAATGACAAAAAAATACAATTTCACAGAAGAAGCTACGGCGAAAAATACCTCATTTTTCCACAATTAATCAATATAGAGGCTTTGTGTAATAAATCGCATCCACCCATTAATTGAACAACAACAACTGTACATAGATTATTGAATGCTTTTCGGTACTGCAGTATATATTTTAAACCGCTGATTTTATCAATTATGACTAGAAATGCATAGCTGAAACTGTTAGGTTAAATTATAATACTTGGAAAGATTCTATAATATATGTTTTGGAGGTTATTTAGATTGACATCAGTTATAGGGCATGTCCCTTTAACGAGCGCTATGAAATCGTGGCATAAATACTACGGGGAATTGGAAATGACTATAGAACGTTAAAGTCTCAGTATGTATAGAACAAGGATAATTATAGAACTGCGTTGGGAACGTGTGCAAATAATGGTAAATTTCGCCGGTAAGACATCATTCTTGTAAAAATGATATAACAATCAAACGGTTTCAAAGTGCTCCTGGGACTTTAAACTTTGATTGTGCATTCAGGCGTGCTGCACGATATTTTACCATTCAACTGACTTTTTAGTGTACGAGTAATGTATAGCACAGGATGTTGATATTTTGTTACAAAATAAAAATGACCAACGTATCTTGCGGGAAAAACCCCCCCCTAAAAAAAAAAACACAAAAAAGAAAACCCTCCCCCCCCCCCCCTCCTTCCCCCAAAAAAAAAAATTTTTTAAAAAAAAAAAAAAAAAAAATTTTTTTTTTTTTTAAAAAAAAAAAATTTTTTTTATTAAAAAAAAAACTTTTTTTTCCTTTTATTTTTTTTAAATAAAATTAATAAAAATAATATTTTTTTTTATTTTTTTTTAAAAAAAAAAAAAAAAAAAAAAAAAAAAAAAACCTTTTTTTTTTTTTTTTAAAAAAAAAAAAAAAAAAAAAAAAAAAAATAAATATTAATATATTAATATAAAAAAAAAAAAAAAAAAAAAAAATTATTAAAAAAAAAAAAAAAAAAAAAAATAGCATCACCCTATTCTCTTTTGTTTGTGACATGTCTTGTATATTTTAGTACAGGGGTTCCTTAAGCAGGATTAGAATTTAGTAGGTGTTTCATTGCTTCATCGAAAAAATCGGGTGCATTTGACGAAAAAACAAAAATTATCCTAGTAAAATTATTGAAAAATATTTGGAAAGTGTGGCTACGAATAATACAAGATAATCCACTCTTGAAAGATAAATTTGATACACGTATATACAATGTACAGTTTAGTAACATTATTATGGGCTCTACATGTTCACATTTTCTACACAGTGTAGGTTTCTTTTGACACGATGAAATATCCCAAGTATGATCATATCATCGCTGACTGTTGTAACCAAAATGGTCATTCACCTCACACACTGCTATGTTAAAAGGCACCATTCGGTGGTTGCAGTTCTTTAAGCCCGATTTCCAGAAAAAAATATGACCTTGCAAAAGAATTGAACTACTTTTAAATGATTTTGTTTATTTTTGGCTATTATGTGTATATTAAGTGTTTGTTTATAAACAGTCATTATAGCATCTATAGCACGATTGTAAATTGCTCCGTCTTTCATTTATAGCACGTGCAAAACATGCAGTTATAACAAGACATCAGTAAATTTCATTTGTACAAACGTATAAAGTATCGTCTTACGACCGCGACAAAGGCCAGCTGATCCAAAACCTATTTTAAACACCAGTCTTAATCAGGCCTAAGAAATATGTTTGCCCAAATAGGTAGGGAAATTTTTTATTTTTTTTTTATATTCTGAAACAAACCCAATTCAACATAGATTTTAATGAATTTATGCTAAAAAATATTAACACGAACACGAAAAAAATGTTCAAAGGGTCGGGGCAAAAAAAATAGGGTAGGTCGGGAAACCTGAAACAAACATTTTTTTACGCCTCAATGGGGATCAGTTAACTTAAATCTACCTCTTAAATCTGAAGTTAATTTCCATTTGTATTAAGCGACATCATTGAACTCAGTGTCCTAGCGTACAGTAAGCCGAAACGGAAGTTGCTGATCTGTACGCTGATGATCAGTTAGTTGTTGGCACAAATTGAGGCCACCACGGTCTAGATTTTGTATTGAAAGTTTATTTAAATCGTCTTTTTTGAAGGAGATATTTTTGGGGTAAGTGTACCAGTTATTTATACTTCTATTGTGATCATCTTTGCTTCAAGTAAGGTGTAGTATAGTTGCAATCGGCCTTCGTTCTCAGTTTGATCACTGTCAAATTGACGAAACTGCCAGAAAAAATTGACTTTGTGTTCGCATATTTCATTGTGTATATAGTTTCTGGTCTATAATTGTAAAAAATATTTTTCTGACTCGTAAACTTCTTTGAATCGAGATTGAATGACTTGATGCAGAAAAAATAACTGTTTTGTTCCATCACTGAAAGTGACCCCACTGTACGTTTTGTTGCAACATTTCAATTTAAGACTGTACGACTAGTTTCAAAACATTAACATTCAAAATTCTAATGAATAAAACCAAATCATATCTTCGATTTACTAGCATCGAGTTTACATGCCAAATTACGCATTCATTGGTCACATTGATTGGCTACATATGCCATTATTAGACTATAAATATCTTTAAAGATCTGTGTTTTGTCAAAATATTTATAGATTTCATTAATGTTCTGTCATTATTTTCACGTTTCGAAAAACCGCTATTGCAGTTGTTCTCCGCTTCAAGTAATTTTTCATGTATATCTGGCCTGTTCATGACAATTTGATATGTGTCCGGGTTTGTAATGCATACTTACTGTAGATGAGTATTAGAAAACATTAATGCAATCTCATACCGTCAGTCAGTAAGAATTCCAAGACAAAAATGAGCTGTATGTAGATTAAACGCATGTTTTTATTTTAATTAAATTTGCACTGTTTCCTGGTATATAAATCAAAGGACTGAAAGTGCTGGAGGATCGATTGTCTCTGAACAACACAGTCTGTACACATACATGTGTAAATATCAGGACAACACAGACTGTACACATACATGAGTGAATATCAGAATTGTAAGGGGTCATTTGTGACACCCTGTATCAGAATTTGGGGATCATTTAGAGAGTCATACTCTTTATGGTAAAAAAATAAAAGGCATGACTATATGTTAAAGAAGTTTTATTCAGTTTACTTCTGTAAAACTGCATGTGATACATCACAAAATGGTTGGTAATCAACGGGTTGGCAAGACAACAGGTACGTGTTTCTCTTTGGATGCTTTCCATTTTGTCACTGCATCTCAAAAGTCAACTTTGTCCACAAAGCGAATTTTTCATAAGTGCATTCAACCATAGACATTAAACTTTGATATTATTTGGCACACTGAAACCCCTTTCAACAGTGACAGTCTGATCGAAAATACTACAAAATGATCATTAAAATCACTCAGAAAGACGTTTTTTTTCTTCTGTTAAGGTTTGTCGACCATCTCTTGTTATGCGTCTACGATACTATGATGACGGTATCATACGAACCAATACACACAAAAACGTCATGGTACAAAATGCGGATCGATCCGAAATCAGACGACACCGACGACGGAATGGGTCAAAATTAGACATATCCCATACCGGAAACGTATTTTGTAAACAACTTATCTTGCGTTTTGAGAGGTTTTGAAATGTTGTTTTTGTAGTAATTTGATCATACACATTTTAATTGCCTCATAGAAGACGCTCTTTGCTATTTCTGTTGCGTCATTGACAAAATGAGTGAGTCAAAAACGCAGAAAACGCGCTCTAAATTAGTGTTTCCGGTCTGACTAGAAAACTGTTGTGATCTAAACCGCGTAGGAAAATAGTTCTATACAGAACAGATACTTCGTTGATTTTAAGTTACAAATTATAAGAAAAACAATAATATAATATTATGCTATTCTGAAATGTTTTGATATTATTTAGATCTGTTACTATATAATTTTTAAAACAGAAGACAGTATAATTCGAAACAACTGAATATATGGAACTACTTGTTTGTATGTAAAGCGTTCGGCCGTAAGGAAGCGTTTCGAGGATTATCCTATCTGCTTCTATTTTCATAAACACTTAGATTAGTTTTGCTTTGACCCCTCGTTATACTCTGTTAACATTGGACCGATTGAAAATTCAATCGATCCAATAATGGTTTCCTGAAATGTGTTTTCTTACATTTTACAGGTGTGTTCCATACATTCTGTGGATGGGCAACCAAATAAGGAAACCCGAATGACGTCTTTACATATGTTTACTCTACAAAGGATCCAAACTTACGCCAATGCAGACTGAAAATTGTGACTTTTCCAAATTGCAATGGGAGAATGATAAAACATCTATTGCTACACCACTGCAAAAATGACCAGTGCATTGCAGGTTGATGCAAACTGTTTTACAGAATTGTGAAATAATCAAATTGAGGCAGTAATGGTCGATAAGTGTACACATACAATTGACTAAGTTGCACTTGATCACTGTTATTTCTATAGTAGATACACCGAAACTCAGCTTTCTGTCAAAGAATTCAGCGCAGACAGCATTACAAACGATACTGACTTTATACTGGACGGTAATACACAGGACTTAGCTTTTCTGTCTTCATGACACCGATTTCTACTCTCTCTCTCCAAGTTTTGCCATATAAACTGAACGTGAAAGACCAGATTCTGTTGGTATTAACCAGACGTCATTTATGGATATGGGACGGCGGTTTTTCATTTAAAAACCTTTGGACTTTTGTGTACATGTACATACTGTCAATGTGTTGCAATTATGATTATGGCCATGTTAAATTGTTAAGGCAGAGTACAGTATTCATACGATACTATGTGATAGGATAGGATAGGAAGAACACAACCACCTGCCGATATAAAACTTGATATTATTTTATTATGCTCTTAATTAACCACCACTCATTCTTCTCTGATTCAAAATTACTCTGTTTGTACATGTAAAAACTAAATGAATGTCTCCTTATTTAAAGAGCGATTAAAATCCATTAAAAATTCAATAAATTATGATGAAGCAAATATGCAGTGACACGGCAAATTTAACTTTTTCTACAATTTGAGTGTTTCTAATGATTTCTGATTCAATGCTGAACACTTTCAATGATAATAGCATACATGTATTAAACAGGATGCATGCAACTTTGTAAAAATAACAAAAGAAATATTAAACAGTTATAGAAAATTTAGAACAATAAATTCTTATATTCTCATTGTGTTCCTTGTTTGGTAACAATATGACTGTAACTTTTCTAGAATGTGTTGGGTAGTTTCAAGATTCAACCTCTATATTTAAGACCTGAATACTGTAGCGGGGAATACATTTGCTGACAACATATTTATAATAATACATTATAAGTTACCCTAGCTACCCTTAAGCTTTTATAGCACATCGAATTTGATATGTCTTGCATGAATTAGTTACAATATTTTTCAGGATACTGTTTAGGATGTGCATTTGATTTTGTCACAGTTTTGCATTAACTTGTCACTCCATATTGATGCATCATTATTATGAATTTTGTCTCTGGAATTTTATATTTATAACCATATTATGACTCAGCAACTTCGCAGTTCCTTCTGGCATGTCACTTCTTTGCCGGTACATATTGCTCGTCCAACACCATGACATTGTGTGCTTGCAGGTTATATGATGACGGATATATGATTGCAGCTTCGTCCGTTTCATGATGGACTTGTACAATGTCCTGTTTTACTATCAATTGCTTAAATGCCAATCCATGCTAAGTAGTCTGTTCTTTGGAAACCTGGTTGGCTTGCATAATGTATGCCAATCATACAACGAAGGAAAAGGTCACCCATTCATCCGTTTGAACATAATTGTAACCATACATTAATCTGAATGCCAGGATATGTTAATTTCGACCAATTGATGGGTAGTCCGCATGGTTCTCGTATGTCAATTTCGACCGATTGTCATTCTTTACCAATATAACATCTTCTGGGGGCAAACCTAAAAATACACAAATGAAATTGTAAGCAATCACATAAAATCTATCTACTTTTTGCTGTTAATAAGAATAAAACTCAGAGAAAATATTGGCTGATCAGTTCTGGGTCCAGCCATTCCTGCCAATATGGTGCCTGTCAATTATTGATTCACAATAGGTACAAAGTAAAGACGTGTCTAATGATTCGAAAAGTATAGTTCAATTATTCCTGTGACACTAGGATTTTTGAGCGACACAAAATATCAGCATGTCTAACAAGAACATTTATTGATTTTCAAAACGGCTTTTATTATTCAAAGCTGGGTCCTCATGTAAAATTATATTAGGACCCAGTTCAAAACTAGTATTTCATGTTTCATCTGTAGTAAGGATGCAAATACGGACCCGGGCATACATTAAATCGTCTTGAACAGGCCCGATCTGCAAAAAATATTACTTGACGTGGAAAAAAAATGCAACTATCAGCCGCTTTTTGAAACGTGGAAACCATAGCAGAAATAACATTAATTTCTACTTGTTATCGTTCATTAATGATATTATCAAACACTAAATGTATCAGAAATATTATATTATTTCGACAACTAAGCGTACAGATTTTTTTATTTTTCTGTACAACTAACGATTGTGTACAGTTGCAATTAAGCGTACAGTCTGGTCACTTTCGGTGACGGAACAAAACAGTTATTTTTTCTGCATGAAGTCATTCAATCTCGATTCAAGGAAGTCTACGAGTCAGAAAAATACTTTTTTCTTCCACACCGGCACAATTATAGACCAGAAACTATATATACAATGAAATATGCGAACACAAAGTCATTTTTTCTGGCCATTTCGTCAATTTGACAGTGATACGGCCGACCGGTTGTCTTTTCCCAATTTTTTCTTGCACCATCTTAAAGTGCTCGCCGAGCCCGACATTTTGATATTTCACATGACCCACTTCTATGAAAAGTGTGAAGAAAACCAGAAAAACGCCGATTACGGCCGACCGGTTGACTTTTCCCATTTTGTCTTGCACCATCTTAAAGTGCTCGCCGAGCCCGACATTTTGATATATAACATGACCCACTTCTATGAAAAGTGTGAAGAAAACCAGAAAAACGCCGATTTCGGCCGACCGGTTGACTTTTCCCAATTTTGTCTTGCACCATCTTAAAGTGCTCGCCGAGCCCGACATTTTGATATATAACATGGCCCACTTCTATGAAAGGTGTGAGAAAAACGGAAAAAAGCCGATTACGGCCGACCGGTTGACTTTTCCGATTTTGTCTTGCACCATCTTAAAGTGCTCGCCGAGCCCGACATTTTGATATATGACATGACCCACTTCTATGAAAGGTGTGGAAAAACGACGCCGATGATGATAGTGTATTGAGTTACCAAGTTGAATACCAACTACTAGCTGATATATAGTTTGGAATTACGAATAACCAACTACCAACTACCTCCTAAATTGACGCTCATTAGTGTTATGCCTTGACAAGGTTTCAGAAAACCAGAAAAACGCCGATTTCGGCCGACCGGTTGACTTTTCCCAATTTTGTCTTGCACCATCTTAAAGTGCTCGCCGAGCCCGACATTTTGATATATGACATGACCCACATCTATGAAAGGTGTGAAAAAAAACCTGAAAAATGCTGATTACGGCCGACCGGTTGTCTTTTCCCAATTTTTTCTTGCACCATCTTAAAGTGCTCGCCGAGCCCGACATTTTGATATTTCACATGACCCACTTCTATGAAAAGTGTGAAGAAAACCAGAAAAACGCCGATTACGGCCGACCGGTTGACTTTTCCCGATTTTGTCTTGCGCCATCTTAAAGTGCTCGCCGAGCCCGACATTTTGATAAATAACATGGCCCACTTCTATGAAAGGTGTGAAAAAACGGAAAAAAGCCGATTACGGCCGATCGGTTGATTTTTCCGATTTTGTTCTTGCACCATCTTAAAGTGCTCGCCGAGCCCGACATTTTGATATATGACATGACCCACTTCTATGAAAGGTGTGAAAAAAACGAAAAAACGCCGATTACGGCCGACCGGTTGACTTTTCCCGATTTTTTTCTTGCACCATCTTAAAGTGCTCGCCGAGCCCGACATTTTGATATATGACATGACCCACTTCTATGAAAGGTGTGGAAAAACGACGCCGATGATGATAGTGTATTGAGTTACCAAGTTGAATCCCAACTACTAGCTGATATATAGTTTGGAATTACGAATAACCAACTACCAACTACCTCCTAAATTGACGCTCATTAGTGTTATGCCTTGACAAGGTTTCACCCTCGTGACAAGGTATATGGTTGATGAGACGTACTTTGGGAGTGCCGATTTAAATGCTTGTATTTAAAGTAAACTGAAAAGTCTTCTGCTATATTATGTTTTCTGATTTTATGTACATATATTTGCAGAAGATGTTATAAAGAATTATTTATTACAACAATTTAATGTTGCACTAAGGAATTTGTCTTAAAACGCTTACATTTATATTTTGTATTACCTCCCTTTATTTTTGAATTGTATAATCAGAAAGCTGAGACATTCAATATACTGTATACCAGTGTACTTCGTGTTGTTAATTCATTTTGAAAACCATTGCATCTTGTTATCCTTTTTGTTTTACTGTATTATGTAGTTTGTCGCCGTACGTCACGTTCCGTTACGCGCTATGTTTAGCGGACATCACTTTACTTGTTTGTTATAATATTAAATATAATTTACGTCACCTGAAGAAGACGTACAAAAGTCGAAACATGTTGTGCAAATTAGCGTTGTGGTTAATTTCTATTTCTTAGTACAGTGAGTGTTACTGTAAAGAAAGATGATTATCTAGGATGATTATCTAGAACTTTATCTTTCCTCGTTGACAGAACAAGTTCAAGTTGATTTTACAGGATGCACTCGATTTATCAGGAAGATACTTAGACTGGTTTTCATAAAATTGGAATTGGTTCCTATGTTCCTTGCGCTGTACATACGAAGGCTGTGAAATGGGTAACCAGACGAAAAGCACGTTTCGAAAGCGAGTTTTACTGCCTTCGGTAGACTTTCAGGAGGAAATTTACTGACAGCAGATAAGATGAGGTGTTGTCATGCATATGATTTTGAAGATAAATATCTTCTGCACCGAAAGACACCAGTAACATGTGATATTATTGCGGAACAAATTAAATACAAGTTGATAACCGCGGCATAGTCTTGATTTTCACGATGTAAAGATTTATAATTATCTTGTATATTATATGGCTGTTATGCGAAAAATTTGAAATTTTACAACTTGCTTTGATAACTTTAGTTTTGATTACTGTATGACTGTATATGTACTTGAGTGGTAAAATTATGCCTGCCAATCGGGTTGGGTTTGTTTGCTTTTTTGATTGTCTAAACTGCCTTCAGATTGAGAAGCGAAATTTGTTAATTTTAGGTCATAACTAATCTGAGATCATCCGGTCATAAAGTCAGCAATACCAACTTAAATTTATGCATTATCCGACACACCAAAAAAAAAAAAAAACCCCCCCCCCCCCCCCCCCCCCCCCCCCCCAAACCCCCCCCCCCCCCCCCCAAAAAACCCCCCCCCAAAAAAAAACCAAAAAAAACCAAAAAAAAAAAAAAAAAAAAAAAAAAAAAAAAAAAAAAAAAAAAAAAAAAAAAAAAAAAAAAACACCCAAAAAACAACCAACACCCCCAACCCACCACCACCCCCCTTAATATTTTTTTTTTTAAAATTTTTTTTTTTTTAAAAAAATCTTTTTTTTTTTTTTTTTTTTTTTTTTTTTTTTTTTTTTTTTTTTTTTTTTTTTTCCCCCCCCCCCAAGTTACATACTTACAGCGTACGTATTTTCGTTTGATCTTTGTATGTCATCGTGACGTTTAAAACTATGCATGCATACTTACATTGTTTTCATTTTTGGACCTGCCTTTTTATTTTGTTGAAAGAGATCTCATTAAAAGTGAGAGTAAATCCGATTACAGTAACCATCACAGACAGTGGAAATTAGGTGCATATACTATTTCAGAATCGGAGCAATATGTACACTTAGGCATTACCTGCGATAAATACGCCAATCTAGTATTATTCATGACGCATCGATCAAATTGCGCGCTTCTCTTTTAAATATCATGAACAATTCTATAAATCAGCCTGGAATTACCCCAGTGTCATGGGCTACAATATATAGATCGGTCATTATACCAAAAGGACTGTACGGGTGTGAGTTATGGAATAACGTGTCCCCATCAAGCCGTCTTCAATTAAAACGAAGTCATCGGTTTTGTGTGAAACTTGTCCAAAATCTGCCTACTTGTGCAAATGTTGACTTTGCTCTTAGTTGTCTTGGTGTACCTCCGATTGAAACAGAAATCGACTATAGAAAATTGCAGTTTTTAGGTCAGTTGTGTCGCTTACCGTCCAAGTATCTCTCCAAGCAAATCTTCGCAAAAAGACTTGTTCATTTATATAATAACGAAAGGCTGGTACTCGGTTTCATCCATGATATGCATAGGACCCTTAATAAATATAACCTTAGTTATCACATCTACAATTACTTATATGATTACAGCCTTCTTCCCACCAAAAATACAGTGGAAAAACATTCTAAGGAAAATATATATGATCAAGAATTTAGGGAACGTATGGAACGGATATTAACCAGTAATTCACTACTATGTACAGAAGACCTGTTTAGCGTGAACAAGCCCTGTACCTTGTGGTTATTTCTCAAACGTTATCCGAACTTAAAATATAAAGGCTGCTTTGCGGTAGGGGCATTAAATCGACTTGTATCTTTCTGCAAAATAGAACACTGTGCTACCTGCAGTCAAGTCGCTCTGGTCGAGTACATGTATCTTTGATTTAATCGGACAAGATCACTATATCTCTCAAATAAAGAAAGACCCTTAATCCCAAATATTTCAAATGCTGATCGGGTTTTCTTCTGATAGTCTGTGTCCGGATATACAGGACAAACTAAAAATTATATGCATATAAAATGCTACGCCATCAGTACAATGTAGCCAGTGGCTGGTAAGCCTATCTGTTTGTTCCGCTTGGTAAACAGTGTTCCCGTAACAAGTCCTCAAAGGTCCTTATATTTCGTTTCGTTAAGGTGCTTTTAAATGGACGACACAGTGTTCGCTATTTTACCATTGCAAAAGCTTAATCTGTAACATTTTGCTATCATGCTTTTGTAAACGTACATGTAACATTTCCTTAACATATGCGTTTGCAATTGTTGTGTGCCCTATTTTTATGTAACTGTATGATATGTATTTATATATAATTGTGCGTGTATATTGTAATTATGGAATGCGGGTTGGGACATGCCAAACTTGCTAATTGCTACTTGCGGATTGCTACTTACTTATTGATAAATGCTGGTGGAAACATGCCACTTAGTAATTGCTATTTGCCACTTGCTTCTTTCTACTTGTTTATTGCTATAGCTACTTGTCACTTGCTTATTGATCAATGCTGGTTGAAACATGCTACTTGCTAATTGCCACTTGCTTATCGCGGTTTTGCCAATTGTCACTTGCCACTTGATACTTGCTTATTGCTAAATGCTTGTTGAAACATGCGTCTTGCTAATTACCACTTGCTTATAGTGGTTTTGTCAATTGCCACTTGCTTATTGCCAATTGCCACTTGCCACTTGCTAGTTGCTACATGCTACTTGTCACATGCTAATTGCCACTTGTTTATTGCTAATTGCGGGTTAGGACTTGCTAATTGCCACTTGCTTATTGCGGTCTTGCTAATTGCAAATTGCCACTTGCTAATTGTCACTTGCTAAATGCCAATTGCCATCTGCTAGTTGGGACATGCCACTTGCTAATGCTTACTTGCCACTTGCTTATTGCTAGTTGGGACATGTCACTTGCTAACTGCCACTTGCTTATTGTTAATTGCTTGTTGCCACTTGCTACTTGCTTATTACCTTTTGCTTGTTACTAATCGCTAGTTGCCAATCGGTTATCGGTGTAACTACCAAACAATTTATGGTCTTATTGTGTAATATAGCTTGGGTATTCTCAAAGTAAATATATCTATAAACATAGCTAATTCAGCAATCTTCTTATGCCATGCCTGTAATAAAGTGTAGCTGATATATCTTGTATTCTAAATCCACAATTGAAATATTTCATAATTAAACCATCATCTTTAAATGTGTCAAGGAAAAGCAACATTTTACTTTTACATTTTACATGTTTGCAAACCATATTAAGGACGTGTATACATGGATTACCCTTGGTCAATTATGGTTTACTACCAGCACCATAGTTACAAACACAATGGTACATAACCATATTATTGCATGATTTTAATAAACTGTCACAAGAGACCCTTCATTGGGAACCAAAGGACTTTCTGTATTAAATGTACTATCCTCCCGAAAGTTCAGATATATACCTTATATCACCCATGTTGGGACATTGTCAACATTGACAATGTATCAACGTTACAAAAGCAGAGTTACAGTCAGACCATTTTGCATTGATTGGTTCCCTACAAAGTACAAGGTATTTTGAGCGGCATACAAGAGACAGCAATTAGATGTATTTGTTTCTGTTGGATGCACCACTTCGACACTATATACATGAATTAGTTCAGGACGCCAAACTAAGTAGGCCTTAATTATCCTAAACTACATGGGTGTTCAGTAGAACTCTTGTGTCGCCCTCTTACACTTTGTCATATTATCAACATTGGCAGTATCACGACCCTTTTGTCATAAGCAATACAATTTGAAAGTTTAATGAAGAAATCTTAAAAAATGGCACAGTTATAGCCAACGTTAAGTATTTGTGACAGACGAACCAATGAACAAAGCAATCCCTATGCATTACCTTCTCTGCGAAAGGGGGACACTAAAGCAAATCCTACACAAGTTGAAGGGTTTTAGTCAATAAATGTTTTAGCAGATATAAATCAAATATTATTCTTTTTTGGTTAACATATATCTTTTAATTTATTCATTAATCTAGATATCGTCCAGAACGGCTTGAATACAAAATACGTTGTGTGTTTGCTCTCGTATTGAATAGCGTTTGAAAGACTCCAACGGTAACTTGCAAGTAGTAACAAGTGGCAGAAAGTAAATAGCAAGTGGCAATTAGCAAGTGGCAATTAGCAAAAAGCAATTAGCAAGTGGCAATTAGTAAATGATAATTGGCAATTAGAAAATGGCAAGTAGCAAGTGGCAATAAGCATGTGACAATAAGCAAATGGCAGTTAGCAAATGACAATTGGCAATTAACAAGTGGCATGTCCCAAGTAGCAATTAGCAATTAGCAAGTGGCATGTCCCAAGTAGCAATAAGAAAATGGCAGGTGGCAATTAGCAAGTGTCCCAATTGGCAAATGACAAGTGGCAATTAGCAAGTAGCATGTCCCAACTAGCAATAAGCAAGAGACAATAACCAAGTGGCATATCCCAAGTAGCAATTAAGTATAAGCAAGTGGCAATTAGCAAGTGGCATGTATCAACTAGCAATTAGCAAGTAGCAAGTGACAATAAGCAAGTGGCAAGTGACTATTAGCAACTAGCAATAGGCAATACGTATGTCGCAAATAACAAGTGGCATGTCCAAACCTGCAATCAGCAATAAGCAAGTGGCAATTAGCAAGTAGCAATTAGCAAGTGGCATGTCCCAACCCGCATTCCATATTATGTATGTAATTTAATTCCGTTTCTATGTTTGTAACTTATTGCTGTTCTATTGTATGTTGATAGCTCTCCTAAATGGAGGTAAATAAAGAATCTATCTATCTATCTATCTATATTTAAGAAGTCATTTGTAAAAACAAAAGACAAAAAATACGAGCTGCCATCATCATATACTCAGCTGTTAGTTTGATATAAAGCTATAATTCTTTTTATCGTGGGTATGTATGCAGGTACACAGTTAGGGTCGAATTGCGTGTATGGGACTTGAAAATGTTTATTTCTATTCTAGCATTTCAAGTAGTAAGTAGATTATGCATCAGGTTGATTGTCAACTTCCGATGAGACACACGTGTTATATTCACGCCAACAGAATGTCGGGGATCATATCGTATGTACAAGGATGTATGAGAGACTGGAAGAAAATTAACTTTTAGCAAGATTGTTATCTGGATTCAATCTGTGTGGAGGAGATACACTGTTCGCGAGAAAACAATGATATTAAATGAATATGGTGGAGTTTTTATGATGGTTTTCATTTCTATACTCTGGATTGACGCAAGTGATTAAACACTGATTTCATATTTTATTATTTATTCTTTTTAAGGTATTTCATGAAACATGTACTTATATACGTATGTACTATTGTCATTTGATTCATGAAGATTGCTTGTTTTAACCAGACATTAAGTCTTAAAAAATATACATCTTCTACGCCATCGTTTAAACCCCCAACTGGGATATAAAAGCCAGAAGATGGCGCTGGGGCAGGTTTCTATATAAAATGTACATGGTTAACATCAGAGAACCCTTTTTTAAAACCCTGAAAGAACTACAGAAGTAAAAAATTTCAAAATTTGCACAAGTGTATTTTGTAATATTCTATTTCTATTGGTGCATTTAGTTTTTTCAATAAAAGTCAAATAAGTATTCTTTCCAAAAAAGTTTAAACCCAACTGTCAAAAATTTGAATTTCCCGGGAGGAGCTTAGAGGTCATAACCCTAGATAGAGAGGAATGTAAACATTACTAGCACGTGGTTTTGTTTATCATCCACAAGGCATTCTGTAGCAGACGAGAATTCGCTGTCAAAGAGATTCACAATCACTACGTCTAGTTAGAAATTTAGTTGTAATCACCATTTTGTTATGAAACTGATTTATAATAATAATAATGATAATTCATCAAGTTAGTGAAAAAACTTTTTATCTGACACATAACCAGTATACTACCCAATCCTTTGTTAATTTGTCATGATAATTACATACTTCTTTTTCTCACCATTGATGCTAATTTTTCAAGGTATCAAAATAAATGCCAGTTATATTTGCCCAAAGTTTATCAGTGAAATTGATGCCATGAATGTGTATTGTTTTGACAGTCCTCCCTAATTGCCTATATTATCTTACCCTGTTGATAAATGAAATTAATTGATTTGGTGATAGAAGTAGGCCTGCACCATTCCACAAAATTTTCATTTTGTGCCTTGTCACTGTATTTAACATAAGTCTTACATTGACTTCGGATTTAAGAAAATATGATATTAAAATAGTCATGGATAGTGACAACAGTTAGCCTCCACAAATTCCAGTTGAAAAGTGACAGAGCTGTTGAAATTCTAACTGATTTTTAAAAAGGATTGCCAGTTTATAAGAAGAAGAAAAGTATAAATACTGTATGGACACTCATTAAGTCTTTCAACAATGCTCTATTACAGTTTGTAAACAAGAGATTCCATTTACAAAGTAAGGATTGATTAGCATTACTAGACTGGAATGGAAACATAAATAGGGATGTTACATCCGAAAAAATGGTGGGCTATAAAAGAAATCCAGAAATGACATACAAAATACCAGTCCTTTTAAAAAAACAAAAACATTTCATTATAAGACACAATTTGGAATAAATGGATTGAAAGCCTATACAATGCAAAGCATGGCCAGTAAATTTT
>JAFMSR010000016.1:8856115-8866173 GCA_022818135.1 Saxidomus purpurata
TGATATCACAATAATCTAGAATGATTGTTTAATTCTAACCCGTTTGTGATTCTTATACTATTTTATAGTTGTTATAGCTTATGTGCAAATCAAAGATTAACTGGTTCTTTTAGCAGAGTTTAACATGGTCACATTTTGCGCGTTTTAATATAACTGATCATACAAAGTATAGTAAAATGACAATTATAAACTTAAAAAAGATCAAATTAGTTAAGTCTCAGAAAAATGAAAAAAAAACAACATTCATTAAAAATAGGAAATGTTATATTTTATTATGCCGTTTATGATTATAAAATAACTTAAATTTTATCGCGAGTTGATTGCGTCAGTGGCGTGTATTAGCCTTGACTGTGACATTTGTTTTCTGACATATGTAAGAAACTTAAAAAAAATGCATTTTACTGGAAACATGAGAACACTTAACTAATTATGCCGCGACTGTATATTAACATGTTTTTAACGACTTCTTATAAAGAATGATATGCGATAAAATGTTTTTAAGCTTCAGAGGATACATAACGATAAAATATTATAAGAAGCAATGCACGATTGTCTGCGAAACGCTTTTGCCGTAGTCAATATCCCGATGAGAGACAGGTAATAAAACAATGAAGGGTCAGAAACCCCCATTTCAGTTTAAACTGGGCCCTTATATTACCTTTTACGGACCGAGGTTTAGATATTATTCAATTTGTCATAGAAAGGTGGTGTAGAGGTAGGTGGTGTAGAGGTTAAGGTGTCTGCCGCTCATCCTGGAGGTTTCGAGTTCGGGCCCTACCGAGGTTACGGTTTTTCCAGGAAGCGGATTCGAGAGTGACTCCATCAGTTTTAAGATTTTTTCACAAGTGATCTTAAAGTGACATTATGCGCATTTTGTTCAAGTAAAAATCCAGCTGAATATGGTGTGTGTACAAAAGCGTAGAGGAAATAACAGCTTTTAACACAATACACCAAACTTTTCACGCTACCAGTATGAAATAATAACTTTCCGAATATTGTTTTTCTTATTAGCCTTGACTGTGACATTTGTTTTCTGACATATGTAAGAAACTTAAAAAAAATGCATTTTACTGGAAACATGGGAACACTTAACTAATTATGCCGCGACTGTATATTAACATGTTTTTAACGACTTCTTATAAAGAATGATATGCGATAAAATGTTTTTAAGCTTCAGAGGATACATAACGATAAAATATTATAAGAAGCAATGCACGATTGTCTGCGAAACGCTTTTGCCGTAGTCAATATCCCGATGAGAGACAGGTAATAAAACAATGAAGGGTCAGAAACCCCCATTTCAGTTTAAACTGGGCCCTTATATTACCTTTTACGGACCGAGGTTTAGATATTATTCAATTTGTCATAGAAATTATCATTATATCAAGTTATCCTATATAATGATACATGAGAGGTAGGTGGTGTAGAGGTTAAGGTGTCTGCCGCTCATCCCGGAGGTTTCGAGTTCGGGCCCTACCGAGGTTACGGTTTTTCCAGGAAGCGGATTCGAGAGTGACTCCATCAGTTTTAAGATTTTTTCACAAGTGATCTTAAAGTGACATTATGCGCATTTTGTTCAAGTAAAAATCCAGCTGAATATGGTGTGTGTACAAAAGCGTAGAGGAAATAACAGCTTTTAACACAATACACCAAACTTTTCATGCTACCAGTATGAAATAATAACTTTCCGAATATTGTTTTTCTTATTTGACTGGGAGAGTTATTTTAAGAAAAGAACAACTGCATGCAGGAGTTGCTTCCCTTCCACTGCCGAAATCTCTACCAACATCAACAACGACACAATCAACTATCATTTTATCAGTCCGATTTACTTTATATCTAAAGCACCAACTTCAAATACTAATGCAGCATAATCATTCATTTAACACATCTATATGAACAGCAACCAAAAATTGCTTTTATAAAACTGTCACCAAAAATACACTATGTGCAGTAAGATGCGCATAATGTCACTTTAATTGAATTAGTATAAACTATAAACCTGTTTTTGCTTTACTTTCAAATTTAATATTTTATGTAATTTAAATATTCATTCTGAAATATGACGTGTGAAAAATGCGGGGAACAATCGCATTAAACAACCCCTACAGCCCAATTATGCACAAGTGTGGGCATTAGCCCCTTCATTATTTGGCAAAGGCGGAAAATATCCTTTTTCAGTCTTTAAAGCTTAAACTTGATTTAAAACTATCATAACGTGATATCACCTGGTGACAAGCACGTCTGTCCCGATGAAACCACCTTATACAGATGCGATACACCTTCGTGGGTTCGAGCATTGCTACGGAACACGTAATACTGGTTCGGCCCAGAAACAACGGTTATAGCTAAACTGCCCGTAAATGGAAAGCTAGAGGCACTTATTTTGTATTAACAATTAGTAATCGAGGATCCATTCTCAAACAGCCTTTATTATATTATTCGACTACAGGTGTCTGCCGCTCATCTAGAAGGTTGCGAGTTCGAGCCCCAACAAAGTCACGACCTTACCTCCTCATATGACACCAGTACTGGTTCTTCAGGGAAGCGGACGCGAGAGTGACTCGATAAGCTCTAAGCTTTCTTCATAATCGAGCTTAGAGGAGTCTAGTACTGGTTCTTCCCAGGAAATGAATCAAACGAAATGGATAACATAAACAGAAATCAGTGTATATGGAACGCCATGACCGTCTTATCATGACTTATTTGCTTATATGCGGTACACATATCATTATATGCAGTAGATATTTAAATATATGTGGTAGATAGTTCATTACGTGTAATACAAGTTACTTTATATGCTGTACTTCCTTTGTTATATGTAGTACAACTCTTCTTATATGTGGTGGTACTGTCTTTATATGCAGTGCATTTGAATTTGTCTTCAGTACAAACACCAATATATGCAGTAGATTTGTTATTGTGTGTAATAGATAAAACGTTATACGTTGTGCTTATTACGTTATATGATGTGCAAACATACATATGTAGTAGTTACTGTGTCCATTACGTGTGGTGCTTTTTCCCTTGTCAAAATTAACTTTAAGTTTAACATTTAATCTCGCCGTTTTTCTTTAAAATAACATCTTTTCAGGAGTCTTAGGTCACCTTTCGATAATTTCTTTTTCTTTTTTTAGTCTGGTCACAAAATTATTCATACCTTAACTATTTTGGCATATTTTTGCCCAGACCACGGTTGCTTTGGAGGTTTGTTGTCAGAAAGATGTTTCACTAGAAACTGGCTGTATATTCTTAGACATGCACGTCCTACCTGTGCTGGATAAAATCAGGGATGGTATATTTGCCATCAAAACAATGGGATCCCTTTGCAAAGGTGTCATTCACACCTATGCTTCCCTGCTAGCAATTAACTTGCCACACTGCAGTAAGACAATGTCAGTATGTGTATGAAACATCACTCAGTTCATATAGTGCACTGTATCAATTGACCAGTACTTTCTAAACAGTCAATGGAGGTATGGAAAATACGTATAAACAGAGCAATACCTTTAGTTTATTTATTTGAATTCTCAATTGGATGTTTTACCTAGGCATTTAAAGAATATATTCAATTGACCAACAAAATGACCAATCGACTAGTATTGACCACAATAGACCTGACAGCAAATATTAACTTATATCGACGGACCACTTTAGAGATATTGACTAGTGGATTTAGCTATCATCCTTATTTTATCAATTTGAAGTATTAGTTCATTTTTTTTGCATTACAATAACCAAACATTATCACAAAACCTTCGATTGACAAACAATCGACCAGAATAAACGGATATTGACCACTTTTGGAATATTGACCGGTTCGGCTTTAAAAAGTTACCAGGGCTGGTTTCGATGCAAATCAGCCAATATCATTAAAACGCTTATAAAAAAAGGATTACGTCCCTCTTCATTCTACTTCGATTTTGGACCAAATAGGTTCCCGCGTACGAATTACTAAGGGAAACCATTCGCTGTACTTTTTCACATTTAAAGTAATGGTTTCTTTTGATATAAATGGATTCATTTTAAAATCGAAAGTCATACTGACCTTAATATTGGAACTTAAAATGGATGGACAATAACTCAAGATCAATAAGTTACACACGATTCAAACTTTACATGGTTGAAGATTGGGATAGTTCAAGTGAACAATTTTTTGTTTTGGGCTGGTATTAATGTTCAGACCTAGTGTTCTTTAAGGCCTCCGTCCCAAAGAAGGGCATTATTTCTGTGCTGATATATGTCGATCCGAATGTGGGTCAGTCTGTAGACCAAAATGGCTTTAGATGGCGTAAGAACCGTTTGGCGTACGTCTTTTCAAGCCACACACTTAGATTGCTTTGATAGTAACTTTTGTCTCAAACTAAGTCCTCTATTATATTTTGGCGACCCAGCAAAAGCAGATACACAAAGTGTTAGTAGAGGCCATCGGTTGATTAAATTGGCATGTGTTGTGCCGTATAATGTTTTGACGAAGCTGTGCAACACAATTATAATTTAGTAAACTATGAATCAGTTGTAAATCATGCATTATTATTGGTAAACACTTTATTAGTTACTACATGAAGAAGTATGTTTTGGAAAGAGAAGAAAACAATTTAACATGTGCGAAACTTCTTAAACCTATTAGATAAGAACAGGTTTGAGATACGTTTCACGAATAGCTCATTGGGGACTGTTACGTCGGGTTACGGGTTCGTGGATGTGCAAGGGTAAGAATCAGCACCAGCAAGTTATTTAAATGTAGCATTTATGCTGTTTTTTTTTCAGATTATTATCTTTTTATTAAATTATTGTGCGACATTTAATTATTAGCTCACCTGCCACAACGTGCAAGAGTGAGCTATAAGGATTGCATTCCGTCCGGTGTCCGTCGTCTGTCCGTCCGTCCACCATTTCCTTCAAACGACATCTCCTCTGAAACCACTAAGCCAATATTGATGTCACTCTGCAGGGATGTTTTGTGCATAAAGCTTTATCAAAGTTGTTCAAAGAAATATATTCCATGGGAACTTTGGTTGCTATGGCAACAAATAAGAAACACTTTAAACAATCTTCTTCTTTAAAACTGCAAGGCCGAGAGCTTTGATATTTAGCATTTGCATTGTGTAGTAGACCTCTACTAAGATTGTTCAAATTGTGACCGCTGGGTTGAAATTGACCCGGCCCGGGGGTCACTTGGTTTAACATAGGCTTATATGGGAAAATCTTTAGAAGTCTTTTTCTCTGAAACCACAAGACCTAGAGATAAGATATTTTGCATGTAGACATGCCTTGTTGACCGCTACTAAGATTATTCAAATTATGACCCCAAGGTCAAAATTGACCCCTCCAGGGGGCACTTGATTTAACGAAAGCTTATACAGGAAAAACTTTTAAAATCTTTTTCACTGAAACCACAGGGTCTAGAGCTTAGATATTTTGCATGTAGCATTGCCTAGTAGACGTCTTTAAAGTTTGTTATGTAAAAGTTTGTTTTCAGACTTTACATTTATTGTTACATCTTGTATGTGCATAAACATATATCTAAAGAATAAATATTGTTTAAACTATACTAAAAGTTGACTGATAAGAATATGTGCCGAAATATGTTACAAAATTTAAATAAAATAGTGTTTTATATCTGTAAATGATGTTTTATATTATTATCTTATTAATCACACAGCTTTTCATAAAGTAGTTGCTAATCAGTTCACCTGCAGTCTGACCGGAGTGAGTAGAACTTTTAATTATATATCAAAATAGAAAAGTTTCAGATACCCTCGTACAGTAGATACAAAATTCCAACATTCTCAAACAGTAAACCTAAGACGTCTTTGCTCACTCTGTAAATACGTCAAATACCGTAGTTTGACGTCAAAACTCACTTCAAGCTACACAGGCAGTAAATTACTGCAGTAGTCATTTTTGTCACACAGCATCATTCATGTATGATTGCAAAGGTATATACTGTATCATATATGGTGAAATAGTGCATGTCCTCTTCACACGATATGCGTTTTTCATAGGGTACAGCCAAAATAAATGAAAGAAAATATATTTCGAATCGTTATTGCCATAGCAATAGTCTTGTAGGATTTTGATCCAAATGGTATGTTTCCGTGCAGGAAATATAGTGGCTATCACTTTTCAACATAGGTTTTGCGTTTAAAGAGGGTGAGAAATGTGTCATTTTTATGATGTTTGCAATCTTTTATTGTTGAATAATGTAACAAAAGTCCGAAGGCTCATTTCTGTGCGAAGTCGGTCAAACCCTTGGTTATATCTTGTAAATACAAGCATGACTTATGCGTTTTTGGTACGTGGCATTCCCTGTTTGATATTATTTTTGTTTTTATGCTTTAATGTTTTATATCTTTTAATTCATATTGAATAATAATGTATATCATTTTAATGTCAATATGTTTGCTACTGTATACTTGGGTTATACATTGATTTACATATTTTCGTAGTTTATAAACATCTCGTGCATTTTTGGTATACATGTTTATTACCCTTCCAGATGGTCTCAATACAAACATTTTACTGTATATAAAACGGACTGGTCCTGTTTATAAATACAGTGTTGTCATATTATGTTTAAACAATGCAGTGTAGAAACTCATAAACAGTAAAAAAAGCCGACAGTACTTCTTTGAGTGATTTGATTTCTTTATTATAACAATTTGCGAATATCTGTTTGTTTCTGTGTGTTTGTATACTGCTTTTTTTTATTAAAATAAAACCATTCTTTTGAATAAAGTAGAAAAAAAAAGGTCTTTGATAACTTTCCTTTTAATTTCCGATATTTTCTACGACACCAATTTAGCTAAAGGACAAGACATACTAGAGGCCTATCACACTGCAGAAGACATTATTTTTTAACACTTTGTACTAACGACATGATACATACACCTCAGAAACAAATTTATTTTGAATAAATAGCATAACATAGATAACATAATAACTGAAATTATTACTCTACCAACGACCATTACTTTGTACATATCAATTGCAAGCAGAAGTACATGCCCTCCTTCTGTCAAACTGCTAAAAATGTAAAACAAGACAATGACTTTCCGTCACGAACATTGTCATAGACACATCTTCCAAGTTTCCGCTTGAATTCCGTATCCACTCACAGGCCTGAAATATACTAATCGGTGGAATAGTTACATAATAGCTATAACTTAAACAAAACACGGTTAAAACGGTCACCCAGCTTCACCCGACTGGATTTAGATTTCTCAACTTTCATTTTTGCACTGCGGAAACACGCAAAAATCAGAGCCATTTTAAGAGATCACCGTGGCATCTTCTGGGAAAAGCAGTACAATCAGCATAGTTGTTCTAACTTTGTTATCTTTTCTACTTCTAACAGTAGCCACTCAACATGGTGTTAATCCATTTCTTTTTTTTTTTGCGATTTTAAAATGTTTACTGGCATCTCCAGCCATGCAACCCAAATTGAGTTAAAACCTAGATTGACAGCAATTTCATATTCATAAGATCTGCTTGAAGTCAAGGACTACCACATGGATTTATTGTTTTATTCTTAACATCAACATATCAGTTATAGATCAAGCCATTTTTGATGTCGTCATATATGACAACATACTTCATACTTGCATTTGAGTCTATAATTTGACAGTGGCTACCTCTAAACTAAAGCTAGGAAACTGTATTATGTGCCTCCTACGCCTACATCCCGCCTGGAAAGTTTACCTTGTATTTTTAAAATAACAGTACATGTACAATATAATATAATAAAAAAACTCAAAATAAATGTAAATTAATAGCATTAAGCAATTGGTGTCAAGACCATTCACCCACCCCTAGTCATAATGTAGTCCTAAATATAATATGTATTTTACATGTATTCGACAGAAAACATTCGAAAGAGTGAATTGTTTTCATGAGACAATTCATCTCTATGATCAATGTAGTCTAGAATTGTCGGAGAACAGTCTTCGCTCTTGTAAGGCCAGCCATCTATGATAGTTGTGTTCAAGGTCTGAAATTGGGAATATTTCTCTATTTCGGTTTCTAACTATTTTATTTTTAGGTTACTGACAGGTTAACCTTGAATGAATGTGTGTATATGTACATCTCACCGCTGGACGGTCAAAATCATCACCGCGGTTTCAACCGGCGGTTAAAACCGCCCGATCAATACTCCTTTAGTGGTCAATACTGGTCGATTAGTAGTCTAATGAATATTTTGTGAAAAGTTTCAATTCACTTTATGTGAAAAATGAAGTAATGATTCATATTCATATAATACAGTTACTGTTCAACTAAATCTATTGGACAATGTCCCCTTAGGTGGTCAGTATAGGTCGATATTGGTGGGTTGGAATGTTCACTTTATTGTGGTCAATAATTGTCCATTGGTGGTAAGTTGAATATTGTCTCCCAGAGTGGTCAATACTGGTCAAATGAATAGTTAGTGATAATTTTGGTTGTCTGAATGTGAAAAATGAAGGTGCTTATAATATAACAGACTAGTGAAAGGGCCGGTATAGTAAGTCAATCCCAATTCAGCAATCCCACACTAGCCGATGTCCTGACGCTCCTCTGTCCAAACCTTCAAAGCCTGGAAAAATGATATTGTTTTGTTCAAATGTACGCATCTTTATGGAGATACGAGTTTAATAAATCCAAATCCAAACTTGTAGCTTTTTTGTCAATTCATTACAAAAAAAACTGTATTCTCTAAAAACACAAGGCCTAGTCTTAGTAAGATACTTAGTATATAGTATTGTTCAAATCACGCCCCTGTGGTCAATTTTGGCCCCACCCAGGGGGTCACATGTTTGAAAAATAAGGAAACCCTTTAAAACTTATCTGAAACCACATGGTCTAGAGTCTAGACATTTAGTGTGCAACAGTGTCTAGTGGACATCTTCAAAGTGTGTTTAAATCATGCCCTCTTGGTCAAAATTGATCATGCCCGTGGGGCCACTTAAAAAAAAACTTTTTAAAAGATTCTCCAAAAGCAAAAGGCCTAGAGCTTAGATATTTGATGTGTAACATTGTCTAGTAGTCCCTCATTAAGTTTGTTCAAGTCATGCCCCTTTGGTCAAAATTGGCCATGTCTGTGGGACGGGGGTCCTTTGTATTTATATAGAGCATGGACCTATATTCACATATGTGTTATAACATTTTTCATACAAATAAACCAATGACTTTTCGTTTTCTGAGGGTTTTTAATATAAGTCTTTCTCTTCGACCTTGTCTCTTTTTGTGAAAATGTTGGCAGTTTCTTACAAAAAGCACGAGTCTCATACTGGTATTTCCTGGAACTGTTTGTAGTTAACGTACCGCCTATAAATACTGGTAACTGCTACACTGTCGAAACAGGCATTAAAGATAAAAATGTACAACTGACTATAGGTCTATAGGTGACTAAAATAATGTAAATGAACACACGACGCAGACACGGGGCAAAGGAATCCTTGTTTTCTTACAATTTGTCAGTAGATTATCTCACAAAAGCTGTTTTTCCAGGAAACGGACTCGAGAGTGACTCCATAAGCTACAAACTTTCTTTATAATCGAGTAAAAATAAACTTATAAACTACTTATTCTGATACCGAAGACATTTTAATGTTATGTACATAAAGAAATCAATGCACCGAAAGTACTAATGACAGTTACGTTTACATTCTATAGTTTTCTGTACTGCATTATTCAAACGTACATGGCAACACAATTTTATTTATAAACAGGGCCAGTCAGTTTCATATGCAGCGAAGTTCCTGCATTGAGACCACCTGGGAGGGTAATAAACATGTTTATCAACCAAGCGTAAGATACTCATAAAATACGAATATCTCTAAATCAATGTATATCATAAGTACACAGTAACAAACATATTGATATTAAAAGTAAATACACTATCATTCAATAAATATATATTAAAAGAGACTAAACACTAAAACATGATACACGCATGTATTTACAAGATATAACCAAGAAGAAGCTGCTAATCGTTGTACTTAAATCAAATTAAATTCGGCTAATGTATAATAAAAAATAAAAAAACTTGGAAAACATATGTGCATTCAATTATATAC
>JAFMSR010000016.1:8866673-8876735 GCA_022818135.1 Saxidomus purpurata
GTTGTAGGATGTATTTAAAGATACTGCAGTGAGCAGGGGCGAGGGTCAGGCCTAAGGGGGTGAGGTCCAGACCCCAAGCATCTGTGGTTGAATTATGTACTTTATGTTTAAGGTATGCTACTTTGCTAGAATAGCCGAACAAACCATGCACTTGAAAACGTATTTAATTTCCCTCAGACTTGACCACGGACGTACATCACTAAAAGTGCTTGAGATGTTTAAATATGCCTATGACCAGGACTTATAGAATAAATGTTTTGTTATTCAAACTGTTGCATGGGTTGCATATAACCACAGGAAGTTGATATTTAAAAAAAAAAGATCAATGTATCTTGCGAAAAAAATCACCCCACTATATATATAAACACCAGGAATGCAATGCCTTCCGTACCCAACCCACTTCTCCAGTACAAACATATTTTTTGTAACAAACTGACAACTGGGTTTTCTGGTCTAGACAGTTAAAGTGTTTAAAATTATCACAGAATCTGTCCTTACCTTTAATTTATCGTTGTTTTAACTACTGAAAAAGCATCTCTTTCATGAAATTTTCCATCACGTCGACTCCATGTGCTGACGTCAGAGCTTTTCTCCTCCGGAGCGAAGGTAACTAGTGTAAATTCCGTGTACCGTTCCAGTTCGTACAAGCACGTTTAACGAGAATGACATAAGAAGAAACAATTTCTGCCTTCAGAAGGACACAGTTTTGTTTTGACCAGGTCGTGTGGTACAAGTAAACTTTAAACACTGAAGTAAATACTCTGAAATGTGTCCAAACCGAAATAAAGACTTCAATTCTATTAGGTTCAATTCGCACCGTTTGTAAGAGTTACCCCGCTTAATTGGGTTTTCCTACTTTGTTGTAGTAAGTATAAATTCACTAAACCTATAAGATAACACAATATTACCATTTTTATCATTGAAAAATTATAAGAAAATACTGCAAACATACAACAAATTTTCAAATGAATAATATTTAATAAAAATATGTTACCTTCGCTCCGGAGGAGAAAAGCTCCGACGTCAGCACATGGAGTCGACGTGTTGGAAAATTTCGCGAAAGAGATGCTTTTTCAGTAGTTAAAACAACGATAAATTAAAGGTAAGGACAGATTCTGTGATAAATTTGAACACTTTAACTGTCTAGACCAGAAAACCCAGTTGTCAGTTTGTTACAAAACATATTCTTGTATTGGAGAAGTGGGTGGGGTACGGAAGGCATTGCATTCCTGGTGTTTATATATATAGTGGGGTGATTTTTTTCGCAAGATACATTGATCTTTTTTTTTTTTTTTTAAATATTTCAACTTCCTGTGATATAACATTGGAGGAAATTTACGGAAGCGTATAATGGTCGATATTTACTGTTTATATCAACTAGACATGTGATGGCAATATGTTGACTTTGCGAGATAATTTTTGCAATTGTGCGTTATGCCATGAAAAAATAAAACAATTGTTTAAAAAACAGAGCGGTTTTTTTCGTAACACGTTAGACGTCAAAAAGCAATCACAATATTATATCTTGCTAAAAATATTACTAAAGAGACTTTCTCCCGAATTCGACACTTATTGTTTGGCAAATAAAGTTCTTATTTGACGTATGCTGAAACCGAACACCATCATTTACTCTGCAACCCTCAGCCATAATGAATTACAAGAGTGCTCAGATGGCCATATATCGCTATCCTGCCCCAAAGACAAAAAGTAGGTCTGAAGTCATGATCGAAGCCAACCGCTGACAATTTTTAAAATCTCTTCGCGAAACGGTAAACACATTCTAAACGTAGGTCAAACATCAATGTACATAGTGATCTAACGTTTTACCAGATGTTACGCAGTTTTGGTATTGACTAAAGTTCATCAAGACAAACTTTCTTTAAAGATGACTGATGCCGGTGTGAAATGGGGCTTCTAGAGTTCGTAGGCTTTTTAATGATTTGAGCCGAAGTCCTACTTTATGACACCACGAAAAACCAGTTTCAAACTAAACTTAGAGTTCATCAAAACAAACATTCTGATTAATTTTCAATATGATTTGGTTCAAAATGTGAATTTTAGAATTTTGATGTTCTATGAGTTCACCTTGTGATCTAGATTATATGATGTGACCAAATTTCAAACTTGACCTAGCCTTTATCAAGACATCTCCAGGATGATTTGGTGCAATTTTGCTTCTGGAGTGATCACAGGGGTTCTGGTGTCCTAAGTTTTGATCACACGTAATGCAGTTTCTATTTACGGTTGATTGGGTACAAAATGTGGTTTCTACAATGTTTTGAATATTGTTTTATTATTTGATATGGTCTAGGATTTGACCCCGCGTGACCTGGTTTCAATTTTTGGTCGGGAAATCAAAACAAATATTCTGACCAATTTACATGGCGATTGTACTGACAGAATGTTCAGACGGTAAGTGTGGGCAGACAGACAGGCAGACCGGCTAGGGTGAGCTTAAAAGAGAACATTTTCATAAGTCATCTACTCTAGTTTCACCAATGTCGGAGCTAAATATTAACTCATTTTTAGTGATAAATTATCTTACACTAGCAAGATAAATCTTTCATCCAAAAACTACACCGTTCAAAATGATTTTACTCGCTAATTCTTAAGTAACGATTGCTACAATTATCATGTATTTATTTCTATCATTATCTTGCATTTTTCCCATAAGATTTCAAACATGATGCGATATTTTCGCATCAAATCTACATAAATATCTAGCAACTGGCGACCATTATACGCTTCCGTAGAAATTAGAAGTTAGAAATAATTATATGCTGCGGTGGCATTCGCGAATTGTTAACTACATGTAGCTATTTAAGTAGCAACACAAATTGTTAACTAGTTAACCACGTAAACATCTAGTTACTGTTAGCAATCATCGCGAACGTAAGATAATAATCTTACTGTAAAACAATTCGCACACTCGTTAACAATTCGCGACCGTTAACTAGTTAGCTAGTCAGCAATTCGCGAACTTAAGATAATTATTTTACTGTAAAAATATTCGCAAACAGTAACTTGATAACTAGTTAACAATTCGAGAATGTTAGCTTAACCAAGTACATTGTAAGTAGTGGCAGTTCTGGGCACTAATAGACACTCATTCGTGTTAAGATATCTGTCTAACTTGGAGAGTGTTCCTGAATATATAACCACATAACCTGACATAATTCGCAAATATTGAGTAGTATAGATAAACATAACATCTAACTACTAACTTACGGAAGAAATATACCATAATTTGGTATCAAAATGTAATACATTTAAGTTTGCCTTCGTGGCCAAGTCGTTAGGGTCGCTGACTTGAAATCAATGTAGTGTCTCATTGATTTAGGGTCATGGATTCGGGATTTTTGGATATACCTTACTTCTTAAATTGTTGTCTTATTATATACTTTTGTCTTTCTTGCATATTCAAGAAGTGTTTGCTGAACTATGCTCTAATCGGACGCTTGCCGGTGGGTTCGTTACCCACGAGGGACTCGTACAGGTCTACTACAATGGTACGTGGGTAAACATCTGCGCGGACTCATTCGACAAAACTGATCAAAAAGATTTTTGCGACAAATTGTAAGTACATGTTTTGGCTGAGTTTGAACCGTTTTGCTATGGTATTTTACGAGTGTTACTATGGTATGAAGACGTAGTGTATACAAAGCCATACGAGGGGTCATATCACTAGCAAGAATTGTCTAATTTGTGCTACATTGTACCTGCTATTATTACAAGTATAGTGTACATGTATGTGCATTTGCTGTAAATATGAAAGCTGAAGTGACACAATTCTCTTTACTTATTGAGTGATCTATAATGAGGATGTATGTCTAAAGATGTATTCATTTCTAAACAAATACGGTTACCAAAGGCTGGTGACTTCTAAAATAAGGTGGCCTCTTATACAAACATAATTAAAAGTGTCATGCACCTGTTGAAATTGTTTCCTTAGTCTTATTTTTTCCGATAGTACTGTAAATTGGGTAATTTTTGCGATCATGTATTTTCGCTATTTTCGCTAATTTGGCACTTCGCTAATCTCTATTTACGTTATGCGAAAATGACCAAATTTACAGTACTATATATAGCTATTTAAAGGTGCACAGTTACCTAACCTTCCTTCCCTTTGAAGAACTGGTACTCTTCTCTCATCCTCTGACTGCATACTTCCTCAAATAAAGGGTATGGATGATTTCCGAGCTCGAACCATGATCCATTATCAGTGACAGGTTACGTGATCATTAAGTCAGTGACTATTACTGGACAGTGTGGAAGCGGGTACTTGATGAAGTATCAATGTAACGATACGTGCTTTATCTCCTTTTCGTAAAAAATATATTTTCTGAACACTGACAGAGGCTATGAGTATCCTCCATACCAGATGTATGATTTTAACGTGTTCGGTGCAGCTGTACGGAAGACAAGCATTTCATACAAAAGATGTAGAAATTCCGATGCGAGCTTTATAGATGAACAAACGTGCAAGGTAGCAAGTATTTGCTGTGACGGTATCGTTTCAGGTGAGCCAGCGTTACCCGTTGTAAATACTGTAAATTTGGTTCTGTTCGCGATGACTTAATTTCCGCTATTTTCCCGAATTTCACACTTCACTAATTGAAAAATTATCGCGAAAGATTCATTTCACATATATTTACTATTAGAAAATAAGTGTGTCTGCCCGCAAATCCTGAAATTATAGTCACGCGAAAATTACCAAATTTACAGTATATTTAATGTTTTTTTTTGTGTATCGGTTATAGAATCTACATGTTAAAGATAAAGAATCCATCTGTTAGCAAGAGGTGATGAGGGGTTGTTCTACTCCCGGTTTCGGTAAGATTTTGTATACAGTGAAAAGTCAGAGGAAACAAAAAAACGTATTATTTCCGATTTTTTGTGTGTGTGTTTTTGCTACGGTTATAATTTATTATAATCTCTATAATCTGAATGGCTCGTTTCTTAACGCACCTGACATGAATTTTTTTCAAGTTACACGGCCTCATTTTTACAAGAGAGTCATCTAAAGGGATTCGTCTCTGAGCGACGGAATAGATTCCAGCTCTATTTATCTAATCTGTAGATTTGGGTGTGTGATTTGAAACCTTTCAGAAGTTCCAAGATTTTCAGAGTTAATTTCAGAGTTCATTCGTGTAATATCGACACATTTAGCTCCTAATGTCAGTTACAACCGTAAGCATTGAATGTGGACGGTGAAAATACCGTGAATTGTGTGATTTTCGTCTAACGTAAATTCCGCGATTTGTGAGCAGACAGACTTATTCGTGAAATTTAAATTCACGAAAGGAGAACTCTCTAATAGTAAATCTATGTGGAATGAATCTTTCGCAAGATTTTCAAATAAGCGAAGTGGAAAATTCGCGCGGAAAATTCGCGCGGAATATTCGCGAAATTTAATGATCGCAAATGTTACACAATTTACAGTAATGCTTAAAAATACCTTCCTTAATAAGCATATGATTTTATACGAGGCTTACAAAAATAGCCCCACCTTGATGGTTTCGGTCGCAGACTGTGAGACAACACTTTAGGTGAATTCGTCACATACCAGGGACAGCTCTTGTTTGATATAGCTTCACCACACAATGGTTATCCGTATACCACAGGGTGTGTCATTTGCAACAGCAAGCCATCTGTTCCTAAGGTTAAGAGTAGTGGTAAATTGGAGGGGGTGGGGGGGGGATCATCACCCTGAAGCGAGTAGGCAGCTAGGCATCTTGATCAACCCAGGATGATGATTTTGCACTTAAAGGTGATGACTTTGCCCTTGGATGATTCCTTTGCCCTTGGATGTGATTCCTTTGCGCAGGATACTTTTTATTCAGAACACTAAACAGTTTCTGCGGACCCGCGTAAGCGGCGGGATTTTTCTCCTCGAAATTATATCGCTGTTAAATTTTCTCTTTCTCTTTATCATCCATGAGGGGGAAAATTCTGAAGCTTCTCGCGTACTGCTCTCCGAAGTAAGGATAAAACCCTTGGCATGTACAGGTTTTTACAAAATTCAACAATTCAAAGCTTAAAAAGCTCCATCACAAACAATGGGTTGATAAAAAAGTCACACTCTTGTTTAACAATGGAAAAACTCATCTTTTGTTGTCTCAGCTAGGGGGATGAACTCTATCGTAGGCGACGCGTTAGCATGGTGTCACATTTGTCTCCCTTGCAGCATTTGTCTCTGTACAGCAGAAGGGTAGCACTTCGGCCAAAGGGACTAGGGCAAAGGAATCACCTCTAAGGCCAAAGGAATCATCCAAGGGCAAAGTCATCACCTTTAAGGGCAAATAAATCACCTTTAAGGGCAAGTGTGATGACCCCCCTCCCCAACCCCCAATTTACCACTACTGTCAAGATCACATTTATGACTCAAACACTTTCGATTCAGTACTGTATCTTCTACGTGTATAGACCGATTTTAATATAACTTCACACAATTGTTATCCATACCCTAAGGGTGTGACATGCACACCAATCAGCCATATATTCCCAAGGTCAATGTTACACTTAGGGCTCAAATACTTCTACATGCAATTTCGTTTCCGGTCTGTATCTTCCACATGCTTGGACCTATTTTGAAAAAACTTCACACAATGGCTACCCATACCACAACGGTGTGCCATGCAGAACAACCAGCCACATATTCCCAAGATCAAGGTAACACTTAGGGCTCAAATACTACTTACTACATGCAATTTCGTTTCCGGTCTGTATCTCACATGCATGGACCTATTTTTGATATAACTTCACACAATGGCCACCCATACCATAACGGTGTGCCATGCCAGTCATCAGTTTTCATGGCCAATTTCACATTTAGGGCTTAAATACAACTACCATTATTTGTACCATACAATAAATATATACACCCTAATTATAGATTACTCCAAAACGATAGGAGACTTAGTATTGTCATCACCTCAACCTGTTTTTACTATTTGTTTTTTAGACCCGTGCAGTTTTAATACCTGGTTGGTTACTTTCCTCTCTGGTTATGAAAACAACAGAAGGCAGAAAAAGCTGTTAACTTATGACGAGCTGAGCACACATAATTTTGCTAACATCACAAGAAAGAAGTCATGGACAAAATCAGCGCTTGAAGGTAAGAGAATGTACATTTCAGTATAACAAACGGATGTCTGTGCACACATTGAAAAAAAAAAAAACTCGAAAGTCTTTAGGAATTTTCAGCTAGAATGGTTATTAAACTAAACCTGATTATCATCGGAGAATCTTGAAGTTGTATATCAGCCCATGGTCACTATTTACTTAATCTATGACCAAGCGATTTTAACATCAATAAGATTTGTCTAGAAATGACAGAACTATCTTGGGCCTCTCAGAAATCAAGGACATTGCTCTTTGCATTTCCGACATTAAAATACTTTAGGAGCCGTCGGCGGGTCACGGCCAACTTCCAAAATAAGATTTTTGGCCAAAACTTTCTTAAAGGCCCATTATCACTTTGTATTTACTCATATAGTTATATAAATTTATTGATAGTTCATATATAATGATAGAACTATGTTCTATTTACTCTAAAACAATGTTGACATTTGCCTTTCTTGCACATTCAAGTTGTTTCTTCAAGTAAGAGTTGTTAGAAAGCCTTTCTTATTTTTTGCAACATCATTGAAAAAAATGCTGCGCTATGTTTCTATTATGTACATATCGATTTAAAAATCAAAGTAAGGAATGTTTTTGGTGTACAAATAAAGGTCATTTATATCAGTATGACATCTTTGTTGATAAAATGAGAGTAATTTGTAAATGTGATCCTGGGACTTTAAAGTTATTGCATGGAAAATGTGTTTGTACTTAAAAAATGTTACCTTTTATGCACTGACCAAAAAAGGGTCATTTGCTGGTCATGATCGTAGGTTAGAATGTTGTAGAGTTATTGAACTGCACAAAGTAACCGTGACCTTGACGTTTGACCCGGTGACGCTAAAACAAAAGGGGATCATTTACTGATCATAACCATTTTCTATAAGGCCAAAATTTGAGGATTCCAGGCCCCGAGATGCTTAACTGACAAAAGTTTCCATTACATCTTAGCTCGTTACTTTACAATACTACAGTCAGGGGTCATTTACTTGTCATATACAACTTCCTGTCTAAGTTAAAGGACCATGGACCAAACCCTTGACACTTTACATGTATTACGAAATCAGTTGTACTATTTTCATTAAAAAAACGACATTGTCCGTAACTCGAATACTAGTAACTCAGAGAGCAATCCAAACATTTGTGTTGTTCCACCTTGTAATCAATAAACCATTTTTTGTTTAAATGCTGTATTTTAGCCGAAACTACCGGACAGAACTACCCATACAACGACATACCCAATCTAAAAGTCTGGTTTTCGCGGAAGACCTGATTAAAACAATATTTAAAAACATCATCTTTATACTGTGACCTGAACTACCCACATGAAGTAACTGATATTTGTTCATGTTTTACTGACCTTGGTGATAAGTCCGCCCGCAGGGGTTACTTCCCTTTACAGTTAATGGCATCGAGCTCATCCAATCAAATCGCTGTTTGCAACTCAGCTATCAAGTAAATAACAAAGCTTCGGGAATCTACATACAGTAAACTCCGTATATAACGACTCCGGATTTAGCAAAATTCCGGATATAAGGAACACATTTCTTCAGTTAATTTAATAGCGGGAAAGCCTTGTCATCGAAGCCGACGTGGCGAGTCTGCCCTATAGGTAATGCGTATAACATGTATAAAGCATGTCAGTAAGTAACAAGTTCAAAAATCCTATTTTTCCAACATTTTTTCTCATATACCATCAACTTGTGAAAAGTATCTTACTTCCGGAAGTTGATAACTGAGGAGCGCCATGAACGGTGCATTTGTGGACAAAAATAACACCGCGATGAATGTGCGTTATGCAACGGAATGGTGTAAAATGAATGAACGATTCAAAGTTGACAAATATGTTATCATTTTGCACATATTTAGTTCGCAAAATAACAAAAGTATTCATAAAACCTAAATTCAAGAGAATTACTGCAAACTCATGCAAGTACAATTAAAAGTAACTTCAAGAAATCATCACTGACTTCCGTTACATTTATTTCTGTAATGACGTCACAAATGTCTGACGATTCGTCCTTATTACGATTCGACACATAAATATGGATTAACCAAGTTTCATTAGTAACTGTAATATGAAATAAGGCACTGCCTAGAATAGGAATTTATCCTTTCATGTGTACTTAAGTACTAATAAGCCATCATAAGGGGGGGGGATTGCCAAAAGTCTCTCCTAGGACTGGCTTGAAGGAATTTCCCAATTGAGGCAAAACAATCCCAAACAAATGAACAAAAAGTTCTAAAAATTGTGTCCAATAACCTCCAGTATCTATTTAGGTTAATAAAAAATACACTCAATCCCTGCTAAAAGCCTAAACATGCCTAATATTCTCGAAATTCGGGAACAAGCGGGGTTGCAAAAATACGGGACAAATGTACCTAAATACCTTTAAAAAGTGTATGATTTGTCATCATGAACCGGTTTTAAGCTTTCGAAGAAACACAGGAAAGATTCTGTTCGATCTCGCCAAAAATCGGCAAATATTCACGAAAATCGGGAACAATTTTGATCGACAAAGATGACAAACAACAATAATTAAGGAAACATTTTCAGAAATTATATATAGACTCGATTTACCATCCGTGTCCTGCTTTAAATTCAGGAACAGAAGAGGGTGATGTGTTAGGGAGGAATGTTTAATTGATTCTATACATTATAACACACAAACATTATGTGAGAAAAAACTCTAACCAATCTGACATAAGAGTCTTATACTTTTTGGTGATAGATTGGTTACAATTAACAAATAACTTTGTTTCAAATGTTAACATTCTGGCTTTACTACATTCTATTTCGTTCATGATTCAACCTGCTTTGAAAAACTTCATCAGTACGAATATAATAATCTATTGTGACATGCAATGTAGAATCTACGTTTATACTTATAGAGGTCACGGAGTCATTACCAGGCTAATAATCAGCACTAGCTGTCAATC
>JAFMSR010000016.1:8877235-8904527 GCA_022818135.1 Saxidomus purpurata
CGTATGTCTGTGTGTAAGGTTTAAACTGATTCCCTTGAATACTTTCGGAGTTATATTCCGGACAAAAGTGTTATATGAAAAATCAATAAAGAAAAATAACTCAAAAATAGAGTAAGGTATGTTAATGCACTGTGTCTTAATGTCCTCTGTAAGTGTATCTAATTTAAATCAATTCAGTTCAGTACTAAAGAAGTTATGGCCCGGACAAGAATATTCAATAAAGGGAGATAATTAAAAAATATGACAAGCTAGAGTTAAGTTCCTTGTACACCACACTTCCTGTCAATGTCCTCTGTCTATGTTTTAAGTTTAGATAAATTCCCTTGAAGACTTTCATAGTTATGCTCCGGACAAAAGTATGACGGACGGACGGACGGACGGCCGGCCGCACGGACGGACTGGCGGAGCCCATTACATTGTACCATATCCCCTCCGTCAGGGCGGTGGGATAATAAACTGTAAGAGTTAAGTAGCTACCTTCATACGTTTTTTGAAAATTCGCATTGGTATCGGGTATTTTGTATAAGATTACATAATTGTTACGCTACAACTTAAAATAGTAATCAAGAAATTTACAAACGTATTTGCTAAAACAGCGTACTATAAAAAATGACAGACGGACAAATACACACCTGAGGGTATCTTCACCTGATGAGTGTTTGGCAGCTGATGTCGCTGTAAATGTAAAAAATAGTCCAAACTGTAAAGCTTTGGAGATAATACGACGTATTATACGTACCTTTTAAACATCTACGTTACAATGAAGTTCTTATATCAATATAAAATCAAGGGAAATAAACTTGTTTCTTTGTCTGAATGTATTAAGAAGACATTGACATAACAAACTGCACAATAAGCTTTCACAATATCAGTTTCAGTAATCTTTTCAAGCTGCTCGCTCTCAGACTTTGGTGAAAAAATAGGTTCTCCGAACCGTGTCTGAAATTCACGTATTAAGACACAAATCATCAAATAAAAAGTTCCAGTATAATTTCTGTAAAGAAGCTCTGTAGTTTTTAAATTATACGCTGCCAAATATATTCGGAAGCGTCACAAACGCTTTTGAATTCCAATATAAATCTAATAGCGTACATGTTCAACAGATTCTCTCAAATCGTTTCGTAGAGTTTACTTGTATTGTTGATTCTAGCCATTACTTTTACACTTTATGTTCATTAAAATCATTTTTGAGAAGTTTTTTCTTTTCACCGGAAACTTTGAACGAACAGCTTGAAGAATTAGAAAACAATGTTTAAGAATTTTAAAATCAAAATCATTACCATTTGCATCATTTAGCTTTTTCCCCTTGACTAGAACAACATTGATTATAACAATGGCTGTTCCCACAATAGATGCCAGGAGAACCCAAGGGATGAAGTAACCCGCACCTGCTATACCTTCTTGGTCTTTGGCGTGTTTTGACCTTTTCTCTAGAATGAAAAAAAAATGAATGTTATTTACAGGTTGGAAATTACGACTCATTTTATAATTAACTGTTTTGAGAGACTTGCTCTTGTTTGCAGTGATTTCTATGTTGATGTGGCTGTTGTTGGTGTTGTTATAGGATTTTAACACTCGTTCCTACAACATTTAGTTCATTTTAACGAGCACGCAGTTAAACCAACTATCATTCCTAAGAAGAACAAATACTACACTCCTATCCTCCACAAGAAGCTGCCAACTTTCACACATATATAGAAATGGTCGTTAGCAGGGTTCGAACCCATGACCCTCAATCTATGAGAGTTTACAGTGATTTTAAGTTAGTGACTCTAACCACTCAACCACGGAGGCGGACTTTGCGTGCTGTAAGAGTTCGAGGTCAGCGAGTCAAAATAACAAAAACCATACTGCTTGGTTAAAAAATAATTCTTTTTACTGTGTACTTTTTTATGTCAGGCACATTGTGAATTCTGACCATACAATATTTAAGTTTTTGAAGCATTGGTGGAAAATATTAAAGCTTTAAGTATTAGCAAAGCTTCGATTTCCTGTACTATTACATTTAGTACATCTAAAATCGCATTATGCATAAATCTCCAGTTTCACAGAATAGAATTACAAGATGATTACCTCTTGAAGACAAGACGGCTCCGTTAAAAGCAAACCTTGCTTTGCAGTAAAGTTATATTTCTAAAATATCGCTGATAAAAACTGTGAATTTATTAAAGTGTTTTACAGTTAGGAATCTTTTGAAGATGATTTGTTACTGCTAAATCTTTTTTTTTAAACTGTGTATCACGGGTTTCTATGACAACCTGGTATTTTACTTTTTGGACTGCTTACATAGAAGTACCGATATTGCCCTAATTACAAATAAAATTTATTATCAATCGTCATGATGTATTGCATTTCGGAAAAGCTTATTTAGGAGCGAAAGGGCGATAATTACCAATAATATGTATGGTTAGTTTCCTCGAGTTTGACTCTAGTAAATGTATTGTGCTACAGAACAGAATCCTTTCTGTTACATTATATCCCGTAATGGAAATGACGCAGTCTGTTTCCAGAAGACAGTCTCTTAATATTATCGGTTCCTCATCACTGGTTCTGGGATCTACCCAGAAAATGTCGGATTTGGGAATGCTTTTAGCTGTACACTTTACATTTGCTTGATCTCCTTTGAAAATCTCCAAAACTGAACTTGATATGTTGAACTCTATATTTGGCTTGTCTGAAAAGGATGTATATTCTAAATATTTTTGTGTGTACCTGTTTCTTTGAAAAGGGGATCATGTAACATTTCGTGCATCTATCATGTTTAAAAATTTCCATCAGTCTGACTACATACTTTTATAGCAATATAGACACGTCAACTATAGTTGCAGTACTTACTACAATGTACTGTTTCAATGTACTGTACAACACGTAATTTTAGACAATTCTGTTAACAAGAATACATGTCGTCTAGGGAAAAAATTCATTTTGAATGTACATGACGGGTGTGAGCCAGAAAATGGCTTCTAAAATAGCGAGACTGAAGTCTTCAGCTTACTATTACACTGCTTTACCATACTGAACAAACAGTTATCGAAATTCATACTTACATGGTAAAGATTCAGATTTTTTCACCGAAACGTTAAAATATGAACAGTCAGATGAACATGTTATCTGTTTCCCTATGTAATTTTGACTTGTGTTAACAGACACTCTATACACGGAGTCCCAGGCACCGGAAGGTCTGCTGGTCGTTTTGCTGGTTCTCTCTGGATGGATACTTCCGTCAGGCGCTTGCCATTTTGCTTGACATGCAGGATTTGAACCGTAGATTGTACATACTGCTTCTATTTGAGTCGGCTGTTCTTTGGTTATTATTTGTAGCTTAAGATTTGATGGTGGAACTAGGGAGAAAACAAGCCGTTAACACGTCATCACTCGTATCTACTAGTATTACAATATATTCCTTTTCAATCAGTTACTCTCGGAAGCAGACGACAAATACAATGTCGACTGGTCAGGATTTAATTTGTTATCTTTTTTATCGAAACTTTGCAATCACCATTATTCATGGAAATAAACTTGCCCAAACTGGAAGTCAAAAGATCCGAATGTAAAAATCTAGGTATAAATGGGATCTAGTGACCAATCTATGAGATAACTCTGTTGAAAAAGTACACTGCATCTATGAACAAACCAAAACGAATAATTCAGATCTATACAGCATGTTGAGAAAAATGTTAATTAGACGATTACAGTATTAGTGAATCAAACAAGCACATATTTAGTAATAAATTTAATCAGCAAAACAATGTATATTGATCATAATAGAAACGGAATGCAAAATCAAACGTACATTAAATTGAAAATGCAACGATATGATCATTATCTTAGCAACTTCAAAGCACAACATTACAACAGAATGTATGCCGAGTGCACTATAAAACATTATTTACTATTTTTTTTGTTATAATAACTAAAATTCCTCATAGTTGTCTCTTTAGCCAATATTTTACTTCACTTGAGCCACTTGCAGTTTCGTCGCAGAGTCAATAAAGCAGTGATTTAATTCAATTGCTTAAAATAGACTGATCTTTATCAAATGCGTTGTATAACAGTATACAGTGTTGTTATCAAAATATATAAAGATCGAATAAGCACCATGAATTTCAAAAGGCAATTTTTAAGGCGAAACAAAACAAATCTCATTTTTATATTGTGAACTTACAAAGGTAATTTACGCTTCCCAACACGACACATTTGTCTTTTGGTTCGTACAAGTTACTGTATCGGCAGCATGAGATGTTTTGGCCGTTCCAAATTCTCTTAAATGTTGTAAGGGAAATAGCACTTGAGTATGACTGGTCGGCGGTGCTGAAAGTATCTGTTCTTTTTACAGGCGACAATGCCGTATCGGAAATTCTCAAAGACAAAGTCGGAGTTGGTCGTCCAGCCGCAAATTCACATGTTATATTAACGGGATCTCCTTCCTTCAGGACATCAGGTATCTCGGTACCTAGAATTGTAGGTGGCTCTATAATAAAAGCAAAGGTAAGACATAACATTTCTCTGCTCGTGAACAACTTGTAAAATAATTTAGTGTTCGGGTATTGAATGAAATAGTTCGGCTGTACTGTTATAACGATTATCATAACTATAACAATGAAACTGAAAACAGGAAAAAGGGTGATTACTATTAGTAGTAAAATAAAACTATCATTAATAATCTTCTTCTGAGGTAAACCTTTAAGTATAATATACCTCGTCGTTTGCAAGGTTTTCAAAGTAATGTGAGTTTGTTTTGGTCATTGAATTCATAGTTTCATCTAACTGAAGTTGCTGATCGTTTATGCACTGTACATTTACATGTAGCGTTCTTCCTTAAAAACATTTGAAACATGCTTAAAGCTGCTCGCTCTCAGACTTTGGTAAAAAAATAAACTCTTCAAACTGTATGAGAATAACATATTTTAGAACATAGAGTCATATAAAAAGGTTCCAGTATAAATTCCTGTTACGTATATCTGTAGACTGGTAATAAGACGGCGTTGCAAACGCGTTTGAAATTCCAATATAAACATACAGGGTGGCGGTGCCGTAATACCAGCATTTTCAATCGAATTTTGCAAATTCCTACCTAGATTTTTACTTCTTTTGTTGATTTTAGCCTTAAGTTTTATATTTATGTATTAGTATGTCATTTTTGAAAATTTTATTTTTTTCACCCGCAACTGAGAGCGAGCAGCTTTAACGTTTCAAGCTCGCTATCTGTTTTATTGTAACACGTGTTGCATAATATTGTTTTCTAAACATTTTGTGAAACATTCTCAAAATGTTCTATAAAACTGGTGAAAATACATTAAAGAATTTTCATCATACATTGTAATGTTTGATCAGGTCAACGGTCAGAGCAAACAAGTACGTAACTAAATATGAATGTATTTAAGTGTGTATATAATGTTTTACTTACTTATAACATACACCGTCGCCGTGGTTGTTAAGGGAGATATTAAAAGGTCGTTCGTTACTGAACAATTCACCGTAGTCATATGCTGTTTGTTTCGAAAATAAAAGTCTTCAGCGTAACAACCTGACGCCTGGTCAAAAGAAGGGGTTTTAAGTTCATTTTCTATTGCCATGGTTACTGTTATTGGTTCCGTACCACCGCTTATCCTACAGCAGATCCGGCACCAATCTCCTTCCGTACAAACAATACAGTTCTGGAAATCCTCGGTGATTGTTAACCTTTCGAAAATTGGCGGATTTGGTGCAACTATAAAAACAAATATTTAAATAGATTTGTGCAAAGCTAATCTTAATTGGAAATCATGAACATGTAACAATCCCATTTAAAAGGTTCACAAAATAGTTCTAGTCAAGCAATTACGTTTACTCAATATGACAGACACTCCATATATGATGGCTATAATATGTACACACATTTATGTTATATCTGCCAGGAATGCAACGAGGTAAATTGTACATGTATTTATCTGTTACCACAAAATCCTTGTATTGATATTACAAATAATTGCCGTCTAGAAATTAACCAGAAATCACATAATATTTACACATCAAAAAATAATTTATCGAAAAAAATACGTAAGTAAAACATGCAACAAATATTCTACTAATACACAGATACATATTGCACCATCTGTTTCCAAAGATACCAATGACTTATTTTTTAATAACGAAAGTAAAGGTTTATACGTTGAAATCGATATTGGTAATGACTTATGCGTTGATAGTGATATTTGTAATGACTTATGCGCTAATAGCGATATAAGTAATACCGTATGCGCTGATAGCATTACAAGTTATGACCTATGCGTTGATAGTGATATTTGTAATAACCTATGCGTTAATAGCGATATAAGTAATATTCTATGCGTTGATAGCAATACAAGTTATGACCTATGCGTTGATAGCGATATTGGTAATGACCTATGCGTTGATAGCGATATTAGTAATACCCAATGCGCTGATAACAATATAAGTAATGACATGTGCGTTAATAGTGATAATTGTAATAACCTATGCGCTAATATGCGCTAATAGCGATACGAGTTATACCCTATGCGCTAATAGCAATACTAGTAATGACCTATGCGTTGATAGCGCTATTGGTATAGGCCAATGCGTTGATAGCGATATTAGTAATACCCTATGCGCTTATAGCAATATAAGTAATGACCTATGCGTCGAGAGTAATATTTGTAATAACCTGTGTTAATGGCGATATAAGTAATACCCTATGCGTTGATAGCAATACTAGATATGACCTATGCGTTGATAGCGATATTAGTAATGACCTAAACGTTGATAGCGATATTAGTAATGGCCTTTGTGTAAAGAACGATATCAGTAAGGTCCTATAAATATGCGTTCATAACGAAAACAGTAGGAAACGATGCGTCGGTAGCGACAATAGTTATTACTTATGCATCGATAGCGATAATAGTAATGAACTATGCGTTGAAAGCAATATTAGTGATGCCATGTGCTTTGATAACGACGACAGAAATAGTCTATGCGATCGTAGGGAAAATAAAAATGACTTATGCGATTTACCAGGAAGTATTGGCACCAGTTTAATTTCAAATAATTTGCAATCCATTGGTAATAGTACTGGGTTCCATTTTAGAAAGAAAGGTATTCGTATTGCAAACTTAAATATATGTCATGTGTTACCAAAAATGGATGAATTCAAGTATCATTTATGTCAATCATCTTCACCTAATATATTAGGTATATGTGAAACCTTCTTACACCAAGATATTGATGACAATGCGCTGCAAATTAAAAAATTACACATTTGAACGGAAAGACCGAAAAGCTAAAAAAGGAGGCGGTATTCTTGTGTATTTAAAAGATAGTAATCGTATACGAGACGATGTGATTTGGAAATAAATGACATTGAATCTGTTTGGATTGAAATAAATAATCCTCATAGCAAATCTTTTTTACTAAACTTTATTTATCGCCCGCCTAACTTAAACCAGTCATGGATAGATAAATACGATGCACAGCTAGAAATTACTGACTCCTTAAACACAGAATATCATATACTTGGAGACATTAATATTAATTATATACCAAATAACGTTACTGGTAAATATAACAATACAAAATGGACAGAAATAACCATTAAATATGGTCTGGAACAATTAATAGAATGTCCAACAAGAATATCGAAAGGTAGCTCCACTATTATAGATCATGTTTATACAAACAGTGTGAATTTTATTAGTGATTGTTATGTATCACCGCTATCACTTAGTGATCATTTTCCTATCTGTTTCACACGCTCTGTTACTAAAGGAACAATTAAAAGCGATTCTTGCAAGCATAAATCCATACAGTATAGATCGTTTAAAAATTTGGATGAACAAACGTTTCAAAGAGATTTATTGTTTTCTGGACTGGAACAAATAGATATGATTTCAAATCCGAATAATGCTTTAGATATGTTTTATGAATTTTCCTTAACAATACATTATCCAAACACGCTCCTGTAAAAGAAAAACGTATAAAACGTGAGCATCAACCAAAATGGTTCACAAATGAAATCAAAACACTCATATATGATCGTGATAGATGCCACAAATATGGAGACATAATTCATTATAAAATTCTAAGAAATAAAGTTTCATCCATGATAAAAAGAAGTAAGAAAGATTTCTTTAACGATGCAGTTAGAGATAACAAAAATCAGACTTATCTCTGGAGAAACTTAAGGGATATATCAAACTTGAATCAAACCAATAATGTTACATTGCCCCAAAGACTTACAAAACATAAAACATTTGTTGAGGGTCTTTAAATATCATAAATGAATTAAACAAACATTTTGTAAACATATCAAATATTATAGATAGAACAAGGTTCTCAAACGAAAATTATTTGTCTTTGAAAGTCATGCTTGACAAAAAGCTTGGTACAAATATGTTTGAGATAAATTATATAACGTTATATCAAGTTCGTAAAATTATTGATAAATTAGAAGTGGGAAAGGCCACGGGATTGGATGGTATAGGCCCTAAAGTTTTAAAACAATGTGGTGATATTATTACACCTTATATTACATCCATAATTTTTCCTGACAAACTTAAGGAAGCAAGAGTTATACCAATTTTTAAAGCTGGTAACAAAGACGATCCAAACAATTACCGTCCAATTTCTATTCTTCCAACTATATCAACAATTTTTGAGCGACATATTGCAACACAAGTACAGTCATACTTTGAAAAAACTGATATTATACATAAAACGCAGTCCGGATTTAGGAAACACCACTCTTGTAATACTGCCCTTATAAGATTAATAGATGCATGGTTAAAGGATATTGATAGTGGTAAATTGGTGGGAACAATATTTTTAGATTTAAGAAAGGCTTTTGATCTTGTAGATCACGAAATACTTCTCCACAAATTAAAGTTATACCATTTTTCAAGTTGTACATTAAAATTGTTTAAATCATATCTTGAAAACAGGACACAAATTGTAAAAGTTGGAAATTTACAATCTGAGATACTCCCCATCACATCTGGGGTGCCCCAGGGGTCCATATTAGGGCCATTGCTTTTTATTCTTTACATAAATGATATTACGTTTATGTATCCTGATCTAAACATGGATTTATATGCAGATGACTCAACCTTATATGAATCGGGGAATCATATATCAACAATTCAAAATAAACTCCAGGATAGTCTTGACTATGTAAATAAATGGTGTCAATTAAATAATATGGCATTGCATCCAACAAAAACTAAATGCATGATAATTGGGTCTGCTTATAAATTAAAATCCACTCGAAATCTACAACTATTTATCAATGACATACGTCTAGAAAACGTTACTTGTCATAAGTTACTTGGAGTATATGTTGACAATAAACTAACCTGGCACAATTCAAATTGACAATGTCTGTAAAAAAACTGAATAGCAAAATTGCCCTGTTAAAGAACATAATATATTACCTCACACCTGAAATGAAAGTTATGTTTTTTAACGCATATATATTGCCCATATTTGACTACTGTTGTACGGTCTGGGGCAAAGGAACAAGTAATTATGTGAATAAGATAAATATACTACAAAAACGAGTTGCAAAAATAATACTTAATAAACCGATGCGAACACCATCGGCAAAGCTATTTCAAGAATTAAAATGGTTTTTCAGACCGATGCAAATACCACTGTGCTGTCCTGCTATATAAAATTATGAATAACAAGGCCCATATTGTAACGTTCTCTGACAATAAAACATACCAGTTAAGATCAGTATCAAAAAAAAACTGTTTAAAAAAAACAAACCCCCCTTCGAAAAAAAAATATCAAAAAAAAAAAAAAAATAAAAAAAAAAAAAAGGCGGGGGGCCCCGAGAGAAACCCCCCCCCCCCCAAAAAAAAAAAAAAAAAAAAAAAATAATATCCCCGTATCAAACAAGGATCTTGTCTTACAGAGATTACTTCGTACTTAATACATGGAAACATCATTCACAAATTATAGCAAAAATATATGGAATGACATTCCTTTAAATATACGTACTTCGAATACTCTTAAAACGTTCAAAGGAAATTATAAGCATTATTTATTGTGTGAATGATAAGTTAATTTACATTTTCTTTAACATATTTATATGTTTAATTTATATTCATGTCCTTTGAGTGTCTGTCAGTGAATGTTTATGTATGAATGCATTTATCAACAGAATGTTTAATGTCTTATGTATTTGTCGTTTTAACTTTGCCAGGTGATTTATTTTTAAGTATAATGCTTTTCTTTTGTTTCTTTACTTTGAAGGCCATATTGAAAATTAGAATTAATTATGTTTTCCTATGTCTAAATGTGTAACCTTCGGTAAATAAAGCTTTTATTATTATTATTATTATTATTATTATTATTATTATTATTATTATTATTATTATAATAATTATAAAATTTTTTAATTAAAAAAAAAAAAAAAAAAAAAAAAAAATTAAAAAAAAACACCAACACCAAAACCCCCCAAAAAAAAAATTTTTAAAAAAAAAAAAAAAAAAAAAAATTAAAATATTTTTTTTTTTTTTTTTTTTTTTTTTTTTTTTTTTTTTTAAAAAATTTTTTTTTTTTTTTTTTTTTTTTTTTTTTTAATTAATAAATAAAAAAAAATTTTTTTTTTTTTAATATAGTTATGTTTGATATCTTGAATGGTTGCCCGAATAGGGGAGTGAATTCCAACAGCTACTATTTATGCTGTTTAACACATTACCGCCGAACTGAATAAAGGTCCGTAGTAGTTACAATAGTTTTCAAAAAATCGGGTTCTAAGAATCGAAATAATCTATGTCTTGGAGTGCTTTATCGAAATTGAAGCATTTCCTGTCGGTAATGTGTCTGCGTAATAATTCACTCGGGCTTTGCCCTCGTGAATTATTCCGCCAGGCACATCACCTCCGGGGAATTCTTCAATTTCGATAAAGGACTCCAAGCCATAGATTATTTCTTAAATCAATATCTCTTTTCAGTTATGAAATTTAATCCGATTTTTTTCATGATCGTTTGATATTGTTCCTTACTCCAACATTAATACATGTACAAATTAAAATGCATGTTAGAGTGTTTTTAAATGAAGTCGAATATGTTCTTCTTTTATTCAAATACTTTTGAAAAAGTTAAGATTTATTTTTGTAATTCTTATTGTCAGAGAATATTTCGTATGTACGTACGTGTTATTGTACATACCTGGTAATATCACTTTAACATCGTTTGAATAGCGTATTGCATCACACTTAACTTTGTATCTTCCATTCATGTTTGCGTTGAACGAAAATATCGTGAAAACATATTTATCATTATCCATGGCCCTTTCTTCATAAACACCATCCATCATACTGATAGGCAGTGTTCTCTGGTAGTAAGAGCGCACCCAAACACGCGTGTGAGGATTATCGGTAACTGTCTGTTTTGGAAAATATTCTATCTCCACCTTCTTGCCGAACTCTATTTTCTGTGTTCTTAGGTGAACATATCCACATGGTTCCCTTGATATATCTGAGGAAAAATTTAAACACAGCAGTATGTTATTCAAACACATCCAGGAAGAGTTTGTTTCTTTGAATAAAAGAATCTGTTTCATTATTTTAAGAAGTGCTGTTCTCTTGATACATTTTAACAAAAAGAAGTTTTTCTTTAAAGTGACTTTATGCGCATTTTTTTCAAGTAAAAATCCAGCTGAATATGGTGTGTGTACAAACGCGTAGAGGAAATAATAGCTTTTAACCCAATACACCAAACTCTTCACGCTACCAGTATGAAATAATAACTTTCCGAATATTGATTTTCTTATTTGACTGGGAGAGTTATTTTAAGAAAAGAACAACTGCATGCAGGAGTTGCTTCCCTTCCACTGCCCAAATCTCTACCAACGACACAATCAACTATCATTTCATCAGTCCGATTGTTTTTTATCTAAAGCACCAACTTCAAATACTAATGCTGCATAATCATTAATTTCACACATTTAAATGAACAGCAACCAAAAGTTGCTTTTATAAAACTGTCACCAAAAATACACTATGTGCAGTAAGATGCACATAAAGTCACTTTCAATAAATAAGCTTCGATTTGAAATTGTTTAAAGGCACAAACAACTGGGCAAAACATCAGACTAAGCTCGATTGTCTACAAAAATGTCTTGCTCAACCAATGTTGCAAGAAACAAGTAGTTTTACGGTACCACAACACCTATCGGAAGCCAGATTTTTTGCGTAAACTTTACCGGTTGTCAATTGTTTTTGTATGCTTGAGAACATTCTATATACGTGTTGGCGTTTATAACTAGGCACTGGCAATGTTAACTCTCCATGTGTTTATATTGAAATATCTCGCAAGCCAATTTACTATTAATCAAAAAGGAGATATCTCTTTGATTTTATAGAGATATCGCTTAAAATAGTGGAGATATCTCTTAAATTCATAGATATCTCTGCAATATAGGAGATATCTTTCTTTTAATAGAGATATCTCTCCTGTTTTGAAAGATAACTTCCAACACTAAAACGATATCTCTCATTGTAATAGAAACATCTCTATCGTATAGAGATATCTATCATACCTTTTAAGATATCTCTGCAAAAGAGATAAATGTTTAAAACAGACAGATATCTTTGTATCTCTCACAAATAGAAAGATACATGTATCTCTCAAATGATGTTAAACAGATGTCTCTGTTAATAGAAGAGGTATCTCTTAAAGTTAAAGAAATATATTTCTGTTATTTACAATTTCCAGATGTGTTATTGCACTTAAGTGAACTGGGCATGATACAATACAACTGAATTGCCAAGTCTCGAGGAAAATAAGTGTAAGAATTAGACTTATTACTGTTTTGTATCATTTGTACAAGCACCGTCTTCCACTGCTATTAGTAATAATACTAAGAATATCATCAAGCTATTATACTAATTATATATCATATCATGACATTTATCATCATCATCATCATCATCATCATCATCATCAGCTTCACCGTCATACTTATCAGTACCATTCTGTTTGTGATCTAACGATTTCGTTATGTGATACGTTCATCATTAATCCGGTTGATATGTCGACGTCGAATATCGAGTAAGGAATAAAAACTTACTTTTAAGTTTAAGTCTGGGAGTTTCCATAGTACATTTAACGCTGTCGTTGAAATACTGGATCCGGTAAAACATTGCATCATTATTGGTCGTCGTAGAAACAGTATCAGTCACAATAAAGTAATACGTTCCATCTTTCACAAACTGGTCAAATTTTGGTTTCGGTGTTAGATTAGCCCATGGATTCTTTTTATTTGTACGTTGCCATAGTATGCTTGCTGTTTTATCATAAAAACTCGGAGTAAAGGTAAACGTGACGTTTCTGCCGAGTATGGCCGGCTCTTCAATACTTAGATCACCGCATTTGTTCACATTGACCAAGGCTAAAAGAACGAAAAGGTACAAGAAAGTTAAGCATGGCTGTTAGTTTACTGTCTGATTTACTGTCTACATTTCTAGTGAAAACTACACACAGTTATACGCATGAGAGTTGAGATCTTGTTCAAAACTTTCAAGAATTCGTGAGACTGTCAGCCTAGATTTATTCCCCAGACCTTCCCTTTATCACGGACCTATATATACATGTACTTAAGTCCGTGCGTTTACATAGCCCCAGTACATAAAACGTATTCTGTTATATGCCCATAAAACTTCCTCTATAACCGCTCGTAAAATAAGCTTATTATTATTAATATTGTTTTATTTTTTTTATTATTATTATTATTTGTATGAGTTCACCTAAACGCTTGTGGTTCGTCAAGGGTAATGTGATATATTCACTTTTATTTTCCTTGTTCATAAATGATATTATAGGTTGATAATATCAAAGCTTTGTGTCAAGCCTTTACTTTCTCCGCTAACTTTTCTCACATATATATGATTATTTCTTCTGTGTATGTATTATTCTGCAGATTATATGTTGCATTTTTTTCGTATGAAGCGCTAGATAATGTCTAGAGTTCATATATATTGCATGTGTTTGAATACTCTCGCTGATTGAAATCATTCAATTGATAAGCAACTAAAGATAAAATAATGTTTTTTGTAGAAGAATAGAATACTACTAAGAAATCAAAGGTCCATTACTAAGACCAAATTGAATTTTCTTTTAAATCTGGAATTGTAACATGGAAATACAGTTTGAAACTGGCTTCTAAAACGTTACAATAGTGGAGTATTCCCTTTTTTAAATACTGTTGCAGAAAAACGAGTGAATGTTTTTGTATTTCAGTACATTGACCTTGGTCTTTTTGTCCTTCTTTCGCTTTATCGCATCATTTGTAAACAGTCAGAGATGTTGCACATCATTGGAAGTAAAGTTCTTTCAACTATAATTCAAAACAGGCATGTTTATTCAAGTACAACCTTTTCACAGCCTCTGTCTGGGAGACTTCTGGGAAAATTCAAAGATGGACGATCAGCTAACACAAGCCGAACAAGCACAACAATATTTTGTTATATTATTTTAAAGGTTGATTGACACATATTAGATCTGTTTGATGAATTAATTTGCGTATATATATTGTTAATACTTATTACGTGTAAAACCCTTGCTTAATTCTATATGCTTGCTATTGTTATTCAATGTTACGTTATTCTTATTGTAAAGGTTATCATTATTATTTTATAGTTCGTTATTTTTCTTGTTTTTTTTGTTCACTTGGCACCGTGTGCCAGGGTGAGCTTTTATAGTCGTTTGTCAACATTTTGCTTCAAGAGACATCTCCTCTAAAACCACTGGAAAAATGTTGATGAAACATGGCAAGGATGTCCCTTGCATAAAGCTCTACAAAAATTGATCAAAGAACTCCATTCCATGCAGAAATATGGTTGCTATGGCAACAAATTAGAAAAACTTTTAAAATATTCTCCTCTGAAACTGCCTGGTGGACTTATACCATAATTGTTCAAATCATGACTCTTCGGTCAAATTTGACCTGGGAAAAACCTTAACAATCTTTTTCTTCAAAACCACAATAAAGGCTTAGAGCTAACATATTTAGTTTACAACACTGTGTAGTGGACCTCTACTTAGTTTGTTCATATCATGCTCCAGGGCTCAATATTGGCCCCGCCAAGGGGTTCACTTGTTTTACATAGACATATATAGGAAAAACTTTAGAAATCTTTTCCTAAACTACAAGGTCTAGAGCTTCGATATGTAGTGTGAAACAGTGTCTACATTTATTTGACCTCTTCAAAGTTTGTTCAAATCATGCCCCGGAGTCAAAACTGACCCTTCCCGTGGGGGGGGGGGTGACTTGGTATAAGAAAATCTTTAAACATCTTCTCCTCCTTAACCACAAGGCTTAGAGCTAAGATATTTAGTATGTAACATTGACTAGTGGTCCTCTATAAATTCTTTACAAATCATGCCCCCTTGAACACTTCCTTAGGTAAGTGCACTAATACTCTTGTGAGCCATATCGGGCTATCATGGCCCTCTTGTTGATATTTATATTCAATAATTTAATATTCTTATTGTAACAGTCAAATTAGTTATTCTATATTTCGTTTTGCATTTCCATTTTTATGTCACGACATTGTTTTCCTGAATACGAAAATTCCAACTGATGCTCAACAACATGAAATTATTATACTCAGAAAGATACGCTGTGCGGGGTAATGGAATGTGGAACGTTCTAACCTTTGCAGTCATGTTAAAAGATGACAAACAAAAATGGACTATAAGATTAAGAAATTTTTGTTTGTCATATTTTTACATGACTGCAAAGGTTAGAACATTCCCCATTCAATTACCAATTTTGAACAGCGTATCTCACTGAGTTATATGAGTGTACTGTAATAGTTAAAGTCCCAGAATCACATTTACAAGTAACTCTCATTTTATCAAGAAAGATGTCTTACTGACGGAAGTGACCTTTATTTGCGACAAAAACATTCTTTGCTTTGTAAATCGATAATTTACGACATATTAGAAACATAGCGCAGTATTTTTTCAATGATGTTGCAAATAATAAAACAATAAATAATAAAAAGTATTTCTGGCAACTCGTTTTCTTGAAGAAAGAACTTAAATACGAAAGAAAGACATACGTCAACATTGTTTAAGAGTGAATGTCACATGGTTCTATCATTATTCGATCAATAGATTTATGTTACTTTATCAGTAAATTCAAAGTGATCCTGGGACTTTAAGCATTCGAGAAGAAGTTTTTAAATTGATACCTGATCCGCTGTTGATTGAAGCTGCTAAGATAAACAAATGGAAACTATATGAAAGAAACTTATTCCAAATCATTTTTTGTATTTGAATTCACATTTCCTTACTGAGCGATGCTTACTTTAAATACGACAAGGAAGTGACGGGAAAGCCTCATGTTGAAACGATCACTTCAATTGTCTTTGAGTAATGTTGTTTCCGGACAAAGTCGTTTAAAAATGATTGTTTAAGAAAGATGTACAGATGGGAAATTTGTTTACAACATACAAAAGTATATTTATACTGATGAAGATGCTGTAAATTTTATTTCATCAGATACATGGAACATGAATTTTGTGCGTCGTCTTGATTAGATGAACCTTTGATCAGAGTTTGATGAAAATCCTAGAAGGAGTTTGGGAGATTTGGAGCGGACACGAAATGTAAAATACGGACGTACGGACCCTCCGGCTTTGCACTGGGGGATAAATAGGGAAATGTAAATTATCTTAATGATCTGAGTGGCTGTATCTTTTTCTAAATGCATTTTTTATCAGGTATGAGTGCAAAAATTATGCATTTGTTCTATGTCTCTGATCGTATTTACTAGCGCCAACTATAGTTATGTACCGCAGTATCTGGCGTTAATTAAGTCAATGTTTCTAAAGCTTTAACTGGGCTTTATGAAGCCGTGAGAACTGTTGCTATTTTACTTGCACACATACATGATACTTAATTTTTAAAACATCTTCTAACTTGATAGAAAACTGAGAACTTTTATATATGTTTTAACCACATCAGAGACACGTACTGCATCCCATATACTATACAGATTGGAGCGAAGGCTGCAAATTACTTTTTGTATATATTGCTACAGTTACATAGTCTACCTTTTCTTAACCTTTATCTACTTTGTAAAACCATTCAAAAAAATAGACTGACGGTTAAGCATTGAGAGACTTTCCAAATGCCAGCTCTCGCGATATCTCGTAAAACTATGATGCAATCGCACTCATTTTTCATGTAGTTCAGAACGCTTGATATTTTCCTTTTATTTAGTGTTTAGATGATATAAGAGACAAGTGTAAATATAAAATAGCAAATAAAACTATGTTTTTTTTTATTTCAAAAGAAATTTACTTTATTTTCGACGCGGAACAGACCCTGAAAGTGTTCGCGCCAAAACGCACGTGGTCATGTAAAAAAATAAACTGTCCCCATGACCTCAAGCGGAACTTTCGGCGATTTCCCGCAGAGATCCCTTTCCAAAGGTTCTTGGGAATGGTCACGTGATAATTGTCAAATCGGCAAGATGGCGGCCAGTTGGTGAAAATTCTGACCTGATCGAAACTTTCGTTATGCTTTACGCTAAATAGATGTATACTTGGTTAAAGTGATAGTGCGATTAAACAGCATATTGGATTGGGGTCAGAGAGAATGTTGTCCCATTACCCAAGAATTAGCAATTTGTGTGCCCCAGGTAGTGTCGCATAAGACAGTTGGACAAACGTTAACTGAGTATATATTATTAGATCTAAATTAAATAATGTATAATGTTTAATGCATAACTGAAAGCCAGTATTTGTAGTTGTAAAAGTTTTACCCCATCTTTATTTCAAGAAGGTAACACAAATAGACATTAATACGAAATCGTACATATATCACAATTTCATTGTGGCCTTCCATAAATACACACAAACAACTTATGCAAACGGTTCAAAAATGCAAATATACAGATACACACACACTCACGCACATAAAATCACATACATTTACATATATTCTGGTTTCACACTTGGTAATATACAAATTATGATCATTTCATCTTGTTTCAAACAAAAAATGCTGTATGACTGTAAGTGACACACAATGTGACATCACAGAGCTAAGCACCGTCCTAAACCTATAAATATTGCATTACAAATATTATCTGTAGATAGGACAAACTGTAAGCCGGTTATAGGTCCATATTACAGGAATTAATAAACTTATTGCTTCAGTTCGCTGACGATCCCTCGCAATAAATTTGCTTATTCCTGTTGTATAGACCTGTAACATATACTTATTGGAAAAATAAGTGAAATATTTTTTTTCATATAGGAGATATTGAGTCAAATGGAAAATACAATTTGCTTTTTTGAATGAAATGGGGGCATTTGATTTGATCGGAAAGTAGGGCAAACTAACTAATAAAAGATACGTCAGCATCAACTTGGAAAACCAGTTTTACATCGCAAACACAGACAACTACCAAGTGGATTTTAGTTTTTTATGTAAAATCCCACAGTGTTGTACTTTGTACAATGTTGTTGGTTACACATGTAGGACCATTCATGTTAGGAACTGTAGTAACTGCCTACTTCCCATGATCAGATGTTGGAGGGAAGCACAGTTTTGTGAGGAAGAGTAATAACAGTTGTTTAGGGGGGCATCCGGGAAAGGAGAATTCTTAAAAGGTAAATATATGCGAAATTAATCTTTCGTAGGATTTTTAACAATGTTTAAATGGGAAATTCATAAAAATTAAATCATCCTTAATGTTACCAATATTACAGTATAAGTTGTAAAAAACTCCTGCACATATTACTTTTAATGTTAATTAAATAAAGTTTAAACATGAATGAGGAAAAATTATTTATTCTGAATCAAGTACATATACTTCCTTTGCAGATGCGGCCAAAACCATCTTTTCTGAATTTGCTGCAACAAATGAAATGTTTACAAGGAAAGAAGTAAGTATCGTTAAGTACATAGTATATAGCAGGTCAAAGTGTATGTTACACTTACGCGCTTACATGAATGATTGCACCTGTTGTCTGGTGTGGCTCGAGCAGAGAGAACCTCTTGACAAGAGTATTGTCCGAGATGAAATTTAAAATTCTGCAGTAAATTTTCCTCCTAACATAATTACCCAAGGATTTTTCCTGTTAGTTATTTTTTCCCTGTTACTGTACTTCATTATCACTGATCACAAAGCGAGGATTCATTGTATTGTTAAGTCCTTCTTTTATTTCATATAACTTAAGACTGTTTTGCGTTAGACCCTCAAGTCCCAGGAGCAAAAGAAAATTTGCAAGTACATTTTTGTTGTTCTTATTTCACTATGAACAAGACCTTTAAATAATTGGCGGAAATAACCTTTATTTGTATCCAAAACATTCTTAACTTTGCTTCTGAAAACCAAAAAGAACAGTTAAAAATACAGCGCAGAGATTTTTTACATTGTATTGATAGGATATGAATACGAAAGGTGTATGCCAACATTGTTTTTGAGTGACTAGAACATAGTTTTATCATAAACCTATCAAAGATTTTATTTTGTATATCAGTAAATTCAAAGTGATCCTGGGACTTCAAATGAAATATGTTAAGTTACTTCTAACAAAGTCTTACACGTATAAAGTAAAACAATGCAAGGTATAATGCATTTTCTTGATGTAGAAATCCACTATTAAGTGTTGAAGATCGGATGTTGTTTCAAAATTAATTATTCTCAGGATCTGTGCAACAACAGGATGAGTAAGAAAGACCATGTACTGTAAATTGGATAATATTTATGATGATTTAAATTTCGCTCTTTTCGCGAACTTTTCCAACTTCGCTTATTTAAAAATCCTGCAGATGGTTGATTTCACATAAATTTACTATGTAGAGAATTCACCTTTCTTTAAATTTAGAATATGTCTGTCTGCTCAGAAATCACTAACTTTTCGTCACCCTGAAACTACACAATTTACACTGATAAATCTGCTGCAATTATTTCACTGCAAACAAATCCAACTTATAAATAGTTTCTCGTTTCTTTCAGGTCTTACATTTTTTGAAAATATACATAGTCTCGAAACAGATGTTTGACTTGAATAATCCAAGCATAGTTCACGCCAAGGTGATCTGTTAGGAGAGGTGTTTGGTGTGTCGCAGTTTACGATGTACTGTAAGTTGTAGCGTACTTGTTTAACAGTTCTTCATTTAACAAACCTTCTTTTGATTCCTCTTGTCTGCAACCATGGCAACAGTTGTTCTTTTTTGGCAAATCTCTACTTAAGAAATGTGTGTTGTTATTTTTATGCAAACAATACTGTAAAAGTTTTTACATTTGCAGGTTGTTTTTTTTCACGAATTTCCAATTTTCTATTTATTCATGAGAACTTGTGAGTGAGCACTGTTAATATACATTCATTGTTTGTTTGCTATTTTAGGGAGTTTGATGAATTTGTGACGTACTTCATTCTCAGAAAAAAAGTCTTGCGAAAAAATGACTTTTACAGTACACCAAAGTTAAACAAAGTTAATTAGTCCCCTAGAACTGACAAATTTAGTGATTATGGATATCCGGATCCATTCATACATACTCACACAAGATTTATATAATAAAATTATCTGTAGATTAGAAGTAAATCAAAACATGTACATCACTTCTGCTTTTATAAGTGAATAGACGGTATAAAATATAAATCTGCCTGTTAAATAACATATTGTACCAGCTATTGCCTTCACTAATTTCAGTGATAAAGGCCAGTATATCAGTCCACTGAGTAAACCACTAAAGAAACTGAAAAATCACTTATATGAAGCAGGTTTTCTCTGATAGTTTGTCTGTCAGTGTACCAGCATAGGTGGTTCTTGCTGTGTCAAGAAAGCAGTTAAGACTTGCTGTTTCCTGTATTTGAAGGTTATGGGTCCTTTACCTAAATTTTAATTCCATGAAAACAGGTATGTATTTTCCTTTATGGTTGCTTATAAATCTTTCAACCCAAGACTTATAAACACCGAGGTAAAGTCTGAATGGTTTTGCCTTTGATATTGAGTTTTGAAAACATTCCGAAGCATTCTGTGTACTGTAAATTGGGTAATGTTCGTGATGATTTATTTGTTTTTCTATTTTCAGAAATTTTCCACCTTGCTAATTACAAAATCTAGCAAAAGATTCATTTCACATAGATTTATTTAAGATAATTCTCCTTTTGTGAATTTAAAATTCAGGAATAAGTCTGTCTGCTCACACGAAAATCATAAAAGTTACAGAAATTTTGAATTACTGTGGCACACTGGCAAATGAGATTTTTGTAACAAAAATGCATTTATCTTAAAACAGTAGACAAAAGATTCAAAAGTCTGCAAAATTATGCCTCTTTCTTGTATACTGTATTAAAACAACGTCCATGACATTGTGGGTAAAATTCTCTCAGTTGAACATATTGTTTTGTCAATTATTGCAGAACAATTTTTGGCAGAAAACTGTATGCAACTACCAGACACCCATTTACAAAGGAGACGACGTCTCATATCAAAGCCACAAGTGAATTCAAATACCTTACATACCTCAAGTGCCGGAGGAGAGTAAAGCGGCAAATCAGACCTCATCACCCGTCATATCCAGTACGTCGTTCTGTGGTACAAATAAATAAGCTGCCTCATTGTCGCAGTTTTTATTATTATATACATTATATAAAAGCCTAATTAGTCGGTCATAGCTATTTATAGCTTATTTTTATGGTATTGGTCATTGTGATGAACTGACAATTTAATAAATAAAATTTGTAGATATAATGTAATGTAATTCATTCAGCTCTTCGGTTTGACACGTTTTTTTATCTAATATTCTATAGTTGTCAAACCTCAGTGCCCATATTGGCAAGAAAGACAGTCGGGTCAGCAGTAATAGCTGAACATGCTCAATGAAGTTAAAAACATTTCAGTTACAAGTCAGAAGTGAGATTATTTTACACATTTGTGTTTAATGAAACTCATACATACCGTTATCCAGATATTCGCCGGGTTCTCTCGTTATTTAGACCCTGACCCGACTCCCCAGCGAAGCTAGCAAAACACTTAAAACTCCCAGTAAATCAAATTATGAAAAAAATAACTAGAGGTTCATAAAATAACAGCCTATATACATGGTCAATAACCATGGGTCGTGATATCGATAATGAAGAATTACTAGTATCGTGTACAGTCGATTAGGTTACAAAACTTATGTGTTTACACAAGTTTGTGTTAATTGTCACTATCATTTTTCACGGAGGGTAGTTGGCGGTGATTCATAAACTTTTCAAACAGAGATGTTTAGCCGATAATCAACCGTCAAACAAGTCCCTACGCTCCAAACATGCTTATAATTAAATCATTTAATCAAGTTTAACAAAATTCAAAGATTTGATGTGTTCGTAACAGCGCCGAAGCAAATTAACACATCGGTTGGCGGGTGTCCATGCGAACATGCATCTATATTGTAATAAATTATCAGAAACCTTTTGCGTTCTGATTGGACGAGTGCATAATTTAATTTATCAGCTTGCAGATCACGATGATTAGTGACCCATGTTTCCTCGAAGTTTTATATAAAAAATAGGTCCTTAGAAATGCATGATTTTCAGCTAAAAACATATATCTCCCGGTGAGATATCAAAAAATCATGGGACTTTGCAAAAATCTCCCGGCATTAACTCAGTCCTGTATAGCATGTATGGATGAAACTTGTCTTCGATTTTTTTTCTCTTCATCATGCCAAATGCGTGTTATTAATATTGATATACGGACGACCTATTACGTTTTCAGTTCCCCTTTTCCTTGACTTGGTGGTTCTTCTGCATCTAATGCACTTGTCAGCCTAAACTCAATAATTCAACTTCGAATGTGAACTGAACAAGATTATAAATTATATATCTTATATCCTTTGCACAGCCGGCATATTTTGTTACACACACGACAGACATGCATGTGTTTTTTTGTAAACACTGTATATCACGTTATGCTACTTTCGATTTACTGCGCGTGTTGTATACGTAAGCAAATAGATTGAGCTGTAACATTAAAGTATAATTTCCATTGGCCCACCTACAGAGCTCATGCGCAGGGATCCCCCTGTCTGCTTATCTGCGTATGGACATTTTTTGCTTACGGTAGGTCAATTTTAAGCGTTCTCATAAGGTGTCAATATACATGGGTTTGAGTACGACATGTCTGGTTTATGTCTATGAAAAAAAAATTGCACGCGCTTAAAACAGTATTCCACAGGGGCCTGTACTTGAATATTGGTAAAATGAAAATGTTCAAACCTGGTAAAATTGTGTCTAAGGTCATTTTCAAGGTTGTCTTAAAGTGTCAGCATTTGCCTCGGACGTCTGAGTTTTCAACATTCAGGAGCTTTTGCCATAGGCTTTAAATTTATACAGACAAAACGTACTATCACTTCTATGGAAGACCAAACCTGTCTTCTGGTGGCCTGATTAACTGTACATTTCAATTGTTTTCCTTGAAAAAGAAAGATTAAGATGCCAAAATATTAATTCAATATCACCAAACTGATCGGTAATAGTTGTCAATAGCGCTCATGTTTCTAACAATTTAAAGGCTAGCTTAGTCTGGAACTAACGAAATAAAGATTTTCAGTACTAGTATGTCTGCAGAAGATTCGTCGGACACCCAGGAATGTTGACTCCCCTACGTTCCATAGTATTGTATTCAACATAGCGGTGTTGCCAACCGTCAGTGTCCTACGATGTAGTTTTTTACAACGGCCATTCTATGTTACACGTGTTTCATGATGTAATGTCATTTAAGAAAAAGAAAATTTAATTGATTAAATTCTATTTCAAATTGTTTACTTGTAAATGTAATGAAATGTTAATTAAATTTCTGTCCTTCATACATAAAATTCTCAGACGGAGTTTATCTTTATTTTTGTTTCATTGAATCAAATGATAAGTTACTGTAGTGTGAGACAGTTAAATATGAATATTTTATACAGTATAGCCACTTTAAATTTGATCAGCATTAAACAAAATCTCAGTGACAAATGTCAAAAATGAAGAAATGCTGGTAAAAGTGTGATCTGACCAACGAGAGATCTCGAGTTGTCATGTGAAGTAGAGTTATTGATGCTCCACTTAAAGAACTGTACTTGAAAGTTTTTACTACAGAGATCTGCAAGCATGTAAAACGTGTGACTTTAGTTTAGATCTGTTTCTAATTTTTTACGGTTGTTTATTAAGTTTGAGGTGATCAACCATGACTACAACATGACTACAACAATGACAACCGAACAGTATTTCAAATATTACAATATTGATATGAATTTTGATGATGCATTTAAAAAGAAGGAAACAAAATTCTTACCCTACTTGGCTCAAGAAAGGAACGTGTCCAGGTGTACTAATTTCACTTTCTATCAGATAGCCCTAGTTGCATGTCGTAGTAGCGACTGATTATATAACTTAATGATGTATTTTCAGTTAGTCTTTACATGTTGATATCATAATTATGTTTTGTCTGCATTCTTCAATGATGCCACCAGCACTAGCCACACATTAATTTGAACCAAAATCAAAACCTCTTATTTTGAAATGTCCCAGGCGTTTAATATGCCCCAAAAATCTATAGTTCCTGGAGCCCTTTGTACATGTATTTAAATTTTTGTAACTTTTACATTACAAATGGCAATCTTTTACCGGTGAAACTGGCAATTATTTGTACCAAAAACTTTTCTTACATTGCTTTTTATTTGTAAATCAAAAGTACTGTAATTACCAGTGCAATACATGTTTGTAATATCTTTCATGTCTATATCATCTATGTTAAGGAAACAGCTACTCTGTGGATGCAGTGTCACCTTTTCACTGTGCATGGTGAATTAGGGAATGTAAGACATTTGCATGATATATCAACCGGTCGCCGTGTTTTGTCAGTTTTTCGCTATTTTTCACACCTTTCGTGTCCGTGCGTCATGTTGCGCATCATTCTCTTCGTCTCGGCGAGCATGTCTGATCATACATCATTCTGTTCGTAGGTGGCTGAAATGTAAATAGCCCCCCTGAGGACCAGTTTGTACGTTGCTTTTTTTTTTTTTTCAAAAAAGTGGGTCATGTGACACATCATTCTTTTCGTCTAGACAAGTTGGTCGCTGAAATGCATGACCCTTGGGGTCTTTGTCTTCATCTGGCCACTCCTATGGCCTATTTGTTTTTTTTTTCTTAGATGTGGGTCATGTGACACATCATTCTGTTTTGTCTCGATGAGAAAGTTGCGGAAATGTATGACACTTGTGGTCTATGTCTTCATCTGATCACACTGAGAACCAATTTGTACGTTTTTTCAATGAAGAAGGTAATGTACACAGCATTCTGTGAGAGCAGACGATAAATACATTCACTTTTCATACAGCTATCGGTAGCGGTCTACATGTATGTATTTCAGGAATTTGTCAAATATACAAGGTGTCTCAAAATATATGTCTACTTGTTGAACGCTTATAAGTTTGTCAAATAAAGTTATTAGGGATGGCAACGAATATCCGGATATCCGAATATTCGTTCAGCTTCCGAATATTCGGATACCATTAAGGTATCCGAGTATTCGGTAAATTCGTCCAAAAAACGAATTTCAATAAAAAAATCTTAAATATTTACGTGTTGTTTTCATGACAATAATTAATTTTCAATTACGGCCATAAAGTGTCAGTTTACAATACCCGGTTTCTCTGGTGATGACACTTTCTATAGTCAATCTTTAGCGATAGACAAAAGAGATTATGCAAACAAAAGAGTTTCCATTTCTAGGTGTGAATTGTTGAACAAACATTTGAGAGGCGCTTACTTTAGCCATTGCAATTATGAAGTATCTTTTTGTACAGCGCCACGTTTTACATTATTAAATAATTTTACATTTATTTTCTTTAAAATGAAAATCTTTTCAGGTTGTTATTAATTGAAGCTTTCTATCTCAGTCCTATTAAGCCTACTGCAGATCTAGAAGGACTGAAGCAGCAGAAAACGAAAATAAATGTCCGTGAACGACTCGGTCACGGAGAAAACGAAACCCAAAAATACATCAGTCCTTACAGGGTTAGCTCCCGTAATAACAACGTATATGAAATTTATTTTATCCTAATTTTATGACATGAATGATTGAATCTCATAGCCATTAATTGTCTGACTTAAAAGATATAAATTTAGTTCTCGGGATGTTCGCCTGGCAAGGGTAACTGTAAGCTCTAAATTTTAAAATCGCGAAAATATGTGACAATTTGATCAACAACGTATTAGATTTAGTACATAAAACGACCGAATATCCGGATATTCGTTCGGAAGGCTGACCGAATATCCGAATACCAATTTGGGTATTCGTTGACATCCCTAAAAGTTATAAATAAATTTTTGGTGGGCTTAAATTAAAGATATTTAAAATCTGTTATTGCTGGTTTGAGAATAACATTATTTGACGTCATGGTAACAACTAAATAGATGGCGACATTCACAATCTGGTCGCCAAAATGGCGGACAATGCATAAATTGTCAAATTACACTATGAAACGTGTAAATTTCCATCCCCAGTAAGAAAGAAGCTGTTTGAACTGTACCCTTCTTTGACTTTACCATGTATATCTAAGAAGGCTTTAGGTAAGATGCGTCATTCTTGCATACCAGACCGGGAATCATACTGTTGTTACCAGTGCTGGAAAATCTTATCTTAGACCACCTGGTGACGTAAGTACGAACTACTTTTATGAATGAATGCGTAGTCTACGTTCATACACAACTACAAAAAAAAGACGCGTAAATATAAGTCATTAGTAGGATATGGTATGCAAGAAAAATAATATATCATGAGAGAGCCGGATATTCTCATCCGCACGTGCGTCAGCAGCTTCGTTAACGCCGAAAAAGTAATCTTGGAGCCAGATATTCCCATACGCAAGTGTGACCAGTGAAAGATTCTTATATTCGTAAATGTTGGGCACCTTTTATGAACATAAAACTAATGTTCTGGTTCAATGTTTAGTTTGGTCCTCTACAGTCTGCCATGGTAACAAGGCAGTGAACTCATTTTGATATAGAATGAAGAATATTTGTAACCTATGATATCATAGTGAAATTGCTAGCCCAAAAAAGCACAGGGTTACTAGATTTTTAAAGGAAACATATTGAGAGAACTGAAAACATACAAAGTGATAGTATTTTTATATAGAATGGAGGATCCAATAAAAACAACGTCAGTCTAAATTTGACAAAATATGATACCTATTTCTACTTGACATTGCACAACCGCAACTTCTTGATTATCACTGAGGGAAGTCGAATGAAAATGTAATTGCACTTCAGCAACTTCTTAGCTAAAA
>JAFMSR010000016.1:8912515-8928097 GCA_022818135.1 Saxidomus purpurata
GAAATCTCGGCACATATGAATCATTGTGGTAGTTAAAGTGAGATTTTCCGTTGTCATAGATAAATGCTGAATTATTTGGATCTATTGCCCCGGTAAAATATGTTACCAGTATTTTGATTATTTAATTTAATTTATTTTAATTGTTTTATAAGAATACATTGTGCATCTCAACAAATGTGAGCCGAAACTGAAAAAGTGATAAAAACAGAGCTAGTAAATAATGACCAATCTGAACCTCACTGCAGTTATTTATTTTGATTTGTACTTTTTGTTATAAAGTCAGTTAATTTCAGTGACCAACCATTTCAAGACATATTGGTTATACATGTATCTAAAACTCAAAACTCATTGAAATATTTGTTCATCAGGGTTAGAGTTATGCTAAACACTTTGATAAATATCTAATAGATAGTGAAAATCATACACATACATGTCTGCCCATATGCGAACACTTCCCTTTCTGTGAGGTTTGCTTTAAGAACTGTCCCGTTTGGAAGTGTATAATCATCATCTGGGTCACCATTGTAGTTGCCAAGAAGTCCTTGTGTATGACCTCTCAACGTTTTATTCACAAGTGTATTAAGAGAGAGCATCTCTACACTTACGGATATGTTTAACGATATTCCTGAAATACGTCCAAAAGAAGGATTAGTTTTGACTTAAATAAAATAATAAGGAAGTAAAATTCAACATGTAATTCAGTACATTGTATATGTCAAACATACCGTTTCCTCTGCGTATATCACTAAGTTTATAGTTAGTATAACACAAGATAAAGGCGTATAAACGAGTCATGCATCTTACCGAAATATGGAAAAAGCACACTCAGTGTTTCGTCGCGCTTTGCAATGATCAAATTGTCGTCATTTGATGTCCATTCAAAAGGATCCTCGGAGTTGATACTCTCATAATACTGATTAGTAAGGTCCACTTTATTACCGTACAGAATAATACCTGAAATACAAACATAATAACAGAGCATGTCAGGATACTACGAGTGTACATTATCGTCCAATAACAAAGCAAATCTTGTTGACATAAGATATTCCCATATGTTCAAAAATGTTTTCATTTGATTTTTTCAAATCGACATAGTATTCATTTATTTCTAAAGATCTATCATACAAAAGGATGTTTTCCAAAAAGCAATGTTCCTTCAATGCAGAAAATGTACGATTTCCCCCCTTTAGTATTAAAGCAACATTTATAAAAAGTCATAACAAATCTTAAATGTGACAACAAAAATAATTAAGCGTACTACGTGCAAATAATGTTTTTATAATTGTGTTTAATTATTTGCTAATTATTGCTTTGTAAATTGATGTACACTTAACAGGTTTAGAAACGCAAAAATTTCCCCTGTTGAACATTTTTATTTGAATGACGCTATTGTTTTTATTTATATTTAAGCCATTTTTGCGAAGAATCATTGAAACGTTTACAATAATTCAATTTTATATTGTTTTTGTTGTGTATGAAATTTATATAAATTTGAAACACGATAACATTTTTAAAATAAATATTTTGCCACTTTTGCGTTTCTAAACCTGTTGAGTGTACATGTAACCTGCTCCATGAAAAATACTTACTATGCATGGATGTTCCATTTAACAAAATTAAGAAATAATTAATCAGTAAAATTTATCATTCAGGAGCTTTCTAGAGACATGTGTTTAGATATTTGGATCACTCAATTAGAAAACTCGTAACCCAGCAGAACCAGTTAGTTGGCTTACAATCTACAATTGTTAGGCTATATTTATTATAAGTAGGTATATGCAATCCAACGAAAGTAACCAAAGTGACTTTTGTTTTTTAACATGCATCCTTGTTTCTTATATACATTTGATATATCTAAGTTGTTTTACCGTTCTTTTCTCTGTTCAGTTTAACGTGAAATGACGCATTTGTTGAATCTTTTGCAGCAAATGCTGTGAATATTGTTGCCTGCGATAACTGTCCATCTTCTTTAGTTGGTCGCTCAGTTCTTGCATGGAGGTCAAATGTGTTATTGCCGCGTATTCGTAAGAGTACATATTCTCCAAGACCATTGAATGTAAAGTTCATTCCGTCAAGAGTACGAAAATGTGGATCTCCCCAAAATGTCCCTGTAAGAGCACAACTGGAGAAATGAATTATGAAAAAATGATAAGGGAATCTTTCCTTTGCAATTTAATATTCAAACTAGTGTACAGTTATAGAAGTATTTGAATGTTTTTCGGGGTCTGAATCTTTAATAGAAATAAACTTTTCCTTTTTAAAGAATCCATCTGTTGTCATAAAACAACAAACTCAATCATGACTTCCGACAATTATAATTTCAATGATTAAAAGTTAGGACTTAAATGTCAAATATGCATAATCGTTTAAACGATCTTTGTAAGTTATGAATACCGTAATAGTTACGAAGCTTTTAACCGCTTCAACATTTTATGCTTTAATCATTGGTCCATGCACAGCTGGGCATGGTACTAATTACCTCTGTGAAGTATCATTAAATTCTGACATGGGGTTTTGGAGATTAAGAGCGCACAAGATTTTATTATGTCGAGTCCCTGTGACCTTGACCTACTGACCTGATACATGGACAACTAGGCATGGAACTTTTCACTAATGTGAAAATTCATTAAATTGTGACCAGAGGTTAAGGAGATTAAGAGCGCACAGGAATTATCTCAAGCCCTTGTGACATTGACCTTGACCTAGTGAACAAAAATATGGACCATGCACAACTAAGCATAGTACTTCTTACTTCTGTAAAATATCAATAAATTGTGACCAAGGGTTTTTTAGATTAAAAGCGCACACTAGTTTACTATCTCGAGCCTCCATGAACTTGACCTCTGACCTGGTGACCCGAAACATGAACCATACACAACTACGCATTGTACTTATCACTTCTGTTAAGTATCATTAAATCGTGGCATGAGGTTTTGGAGATTAAGCGTCGACAAGATTTACTACCTCAAGCCCCTTTGACCTTGAACTTTGAAGTAGTGACCCAAAACATAAATCATGCACAACAAGGCATTGTACTTATCACTTATGTGAAGTATCATTAAATTCTGACCAGGGGTTTTGGTGATTTAGCGCCCACAAGATTTTACTATCTCAATCCCCTGTGACCTTGACCTTTAATAGGTATGGTATTTATCACTTCTGTAAAGTATCATTAAATTCCGACGACGAGTGTCCACAAGATTCCGGCTACAGACGGACATATTTTACTATCTACGAGATTTAGCATCCACAAGATGTTACTATTTCAGGCCTCTGTGACCTTGACCTTCGACCCGTGATAACAAACATGGTACTTATCACTTCTGTGAAATATCATCAAATTCTGACCAGGGGGTTTGGAAATCAATGTCCACAAGATTCCGTCTAAAGACGGACGGGCAGACGGACGTTCCCACATTTTAATACTTATGTGGCAAACTTTTTTTTCTTCTTATTGTTCTTTTTAGCCACTTAACAGAAAATAGCCATTTAAAAGCATATTTTTATATCTGACAAACGGATAATCGTTATAAGCCTTAACATTTGCGTTAAAACTAAATGTGAACGTTTGTTTCTGTGGCTGGTCTTTTATGTCTTACCGAAGTCGTACGGTGATGTCTTGTAACAACTTCCTGTCGGTCTCAGTTCATAATACAGTTTACAGTAATCAGACTGAAAACAGCATTTTTCTTTTGGTATCGCATCATTTACAGTATTTTCAAGAGGAAATCGTGGGTTATATAGCTGAAAACCTCCAGCATATGGACGTTCGTATACCCAGAGTCAGGTTCGTAAATCGTAACAACAGCGCTGAAAAAAGAAGACAAACAATGTTCATCCAAATACTGTCGAGGAAAAACAAACATTTAAAGTCCTATATAATCCATTGAAGTCTTTTTAACGAGTTGTATAAGAGCAAGCCATGGTTGTCTGGTTTATAATCTGAATTTGACTGTGTCTCTTTCTATATGTACTTTCATTTCAGTGTATTAGATAATATGTAAGCTGCGTTAGTACAACTTCAATCTAGTCTCTTTTGCACATTTGACGACTGTACCTTTCCGTAATGTCCATATGTTCCAACGTGAAGCATATCAACGCAAGCATACGTGATGTCTGTCCGCCATCTTTGAAGACCAATTTTCCAAAACCACGGATCGTATCTAGAGAGCCATATGTCACACGGACATTCTGGTTTCATGCTTGCAATGAAATCTAGTCGTTTCTTGTCCTCGTAGTTTTCATTATACCATTTTATACAATCAACGGCGGGGTTTTCATACGTTTCGCCTGGTTGAGTAAGTGGTTTGAACACTAGTCCAACCACATCTGTAATGACAACATTTCTACCAGTGAAAGTATAAATGTATGCATAGGAAAAAGTAAATATTAGCTACATCACAGGAGACAAACGTTCATACATAACAATGGAAACAATCAAATGAATTTACATGTATATAGAATATTTATCATCTCTAGCACATACTCACCTTGGTTTAAGCTTTAGCTTCTGTAACACTGTACGAGTATCAAATATTTGAATTGGAAAGGTAAAGGTAATTGTTCTTGTTATTTGCAATCCGGTCAATACTAAGCGTTATTCGAAAATAATCAGTGGATATACAAATTGCATGTTTCTATATATTTTACAGAAGTTTATCTATCGTCTATCATGCTGATTTAGAAATTTAAGTCAATGATAGTTTTCTTTGGATAAAATGTGTTCTTACCATTTTCTTTAGCAGAAGCTGAGAGTTTCCAATTAAGATGTAGCACCGGATCCTTAAATGAATATGGGTGTGAATATATCATTGTGTCTCCAGCGTATCCCACCCATACCTGAGTCTCACTGGAAAGTTTGTTTACCCATTGCATTTTTCTGTGTCCGTAAATGAAGAAAGCGAAGGTTGTCTTCCCATCGGATATTAGAACAGCTTGGAAAGTTGATGTCTGGATTACATTGTATGAAATATATTACTAAAATCTTATCTATTTCCTAGTATGCTGATGATAAAAAACGAAAATGATAGAACGCTGTCTGGGTTCTCAATGGAAATATAAAAATTAGAACTTGTTGAAACATCATTCTATAGAAACAATGTAGAAGTACAGTATACAAAGTCTTCATATGATTCATACTATTAAAATGCTCTTTGATTTAGATCGACTTTGTCAAAATAAATTCATAATTATAGAATAATTGCATACTAGATTGTAAGTAAAACTCTTAACTACATATTCATATAAGGATTACAGAAAGTAATGGTAGGGTGGTGCGGTGTTTGAGTGGTTAGCGCTCTGGACTACCAATCCGGAGGTCCCCTGTTCGAAATCTAAGAAACGCTTTTCAGTGTTTCCCACCCATCTATAGATGAACTGGTAGAAACCAAGAGGTAGCCTCGTGTGTATCGGTGCTATACACAGGGCATGTAATAGAACCAAGAGGTCCATTCGTAAAAGAGCTAGGGTCTGGTACCCTGATTCACTTGTATCTGCATCTGTGTCTCTTAAACCTGCGTTTGTCAATGGTCTTGGTAAGTTCACCCACGGCGAAGTCCCAGGGTCGGCCGGGACTTATTAGCAATCAAATCAAAAGAAGTAATGGCATTGTTTTCATATAACACTTTTACATCAAGCAATTTTCAAATATACAATTTTTTTTTATTTCAAACCGTTTTTAAAAATTACCTTTAATGTTGTATGATTCCAAATATACACTAGGTGCATGTAAATAAATCAATATTAAATCTTAGTGCGCAAAAAGTAAAAACAAAACAAGCTCTATCAAAATAGCTAAAATACATATAACATATTTATAATGATACCCTCACCTTTGACATGTCAAATCCTTGTAGAGGTTTCACTTCATCCCAGGTGGCGATCAAGACAAAACTGGCCTCGACTGAGGGAACATTTCCGAATTTTTGTACTATCATCTCTGTATACGAAATTAAGTCCGCATCGTCTTTCATTTTCTCATATGAACTATGAATGTCATATGATCTGTATAACACGGCTCTGGAATTCTGTACACTTATTGGTGCATAAAATGGTGCAATTATGCTCCTTTTTCTAATGTTTGAAAGACCGATCTTGTTTTTTGGAGGCGTCGGATTTGAATAAACTGAACTCAGACTGATAAAACCAAACCAGCATATCTAAAAATTATTGAAAATAACGTAGAAATTAAAGGTTTGATTTATTAAAAGTTGTGTAAGAGAATGGAATAGTGTAGCTTATATATTATCGTTTATCAGTACTACTTTGAGCAATCAGCTATATTGGAATGATGTCTTCAGGAATCAATTTCACAACATAAATTCTTTAACAGTTGTGAGTATCATATGCTTAGTATATCTAAAAACGCAACATTATTTCAGTCAAATATTTTTTGTTTCACAAATTATGGGGAAAAACAGTTGCATATATTCTAATTGTCCTTTCCATTGACTATTGTCTTGTGGTGAAATTTTCTTAAAAACAACACGAAAAAATTGTACAAGTGCAAAAATAAAAAGAATTAATATTTGCAATTTAATTTTTATTCTGTTATTTTTTCGAAAAGTTTAACAAATCAATATGTTTAGATTTAAGATAACCTAAGAATAATCACTGAACATTGATAATGTTTGTAATAACCAAAATGAAAACTGGTTTTTAAAATCGTAGAAAATCGATAAAATCTGGTATGTCTATTAATTTTGTAATTTTGTTAAAACTTGGCCTATGTTACCGTTATTTGTTAATGAAACCACTATTTTAAGCATCAAATTTGTGAAACGCACCCGTTTTTCTCACAAATTTTGAATGACTTAAGCGATATTCCGTAAATATGGCACTTTTCGTTTAACCATAAACCCCACAAAAACATTTATGATTGATGCAAAACCTATCGCAACATGTTATTTCAGACTAAAACAATACTTTGGTGTTAACATTGTTCACGACTTATTCCCCATTTTCTTTAATTGAAACAATCAATATTGATAACAAATTGCCAGCCGGCGCTCTTTTTTCCACAGTATACATCTGAAAATAAATTCTCCGTTAATGTGAATATATAAAAGTCAACTTTTCAAAAAGAACTGTCTAGTACTGGTTCTTCCCAGGAGCGATTGTTTAATAAATTGCCCGCCTGTTAAAATGACCCAAACACGGTTGGAACGGCCGTTAAACTCCTACAACATAACATGTAAGTGTTGCGTTTTCAAATGTACTGAGTATAATTAAATATCACTACTTTAAACTTATACTGTTAATTTACGTTCACTTTAAAACTTTATGAAAAAGATCAAAAGATATTTTCTATATTTCTAATGATTTTTAGTGAAAGAACTGTTTGTCTATGGTTTCGTATTTCAACAGTGTGAAATTGGTTTATGAATAACAATAGGGACATCATAAACATCCAGCAATATATTGACAATCAAACATCAGTTGAGTTACAGGAGCATTGAATGCTATGTTATAAGTTCATACTTACATAAACATCCTTATGTATGCTGCCAAAGGCAGGGAACCCTGGCTCAAATGATACCTTTGGTCCACAATCTTGTGTCTTTGGTACTGATGTATCCCCTTCGGATAGTCCATAAGGCAGGAGTGGCACTAAAACAAAAATAATTGTTACTTGGCAAAGTTTTAATTTTGTAAAGCAACATGACAAACAAAAAGTAATGGCTACAAATACACACGTCTATCATATTGTTTGAACAAATCAAACCTGTTGGTAACACAGTCGAATTATTAAGTCAACCATTTGCATCTAATAAAATGAATTTTCTAAACCATATAGTATGATGATAATGGTTTGGAATTAAAGGCATAACTACAAAACAATGTGTTTTAAATTACAATTCCTAAGTATTGTGCCATTTTAACAGTGCATAAAGGATAATTTTACATTAGAAGTTTCAGTTGGAACAATAAACTCACTTATGTCACATTTGTTTGAGATTGTGTCATATATTCCCGTGTAACATGTACACATAGAGTTTATACACCTTGCATCTTTAACACTACAATACAAATCATTTACACAAGCTCCACCGACATCGGCTGAAATTTAAAAAAAGAAACATAAATTGATGAGGCACTCCTTAAAACTGGTTTTAAGTTAAATAACTTAAAAATATTAAAAAATAGAATAGTTGCAAGTATAAGTACTTTGCCTAAACGTTTAAGCTATACATTCCAGTGATAATTGGCAAAATCAGCGTTCAAAATATGTTGCAGTATATTTCTTATATTTTGTACACAAAACTTAACCTTTCCGTCCTAAACAACTTATTGAGATTTGACATACATTGTACATGTATATTGCTGTAAAAACTATACAATCCGTATTAATTCATTATTTTATGAAACGCATTAAATTTAAAAATATGGTTTGAAAAGGTATGGCAGAAGAAATTGTATTGACAGAGAAGTCCGTACACTTTTTGACACATGCTGGTACTGTGTTTGTCCATTCGCCGGTTTTAGTACATATTGTTTTTCTGTGTCCAACAAGCAAGAACCCTTTGATACAGCTGAAAGTTATTATAGACGAGTATTTTGTCCCTTGGGAATAACTCATGTTGCCATCAGAAGGTACAGTTAAGCTTCCACAATCTATACAGGAAAATAAACTTTATTTATTTGAATTGTTTATTATTTAACAGTTTTCATATTTGAACAAAAGTCTAAACTTATGATCTAAGGTATTAAGTGTTTCTCTTAACTGAGCGAATGTAAATTATTATCACCATTACTTTGCGGATATCATCTTATTAGTTTGACAATCACAATCATACAAAACATTATACTCAATCATTATTTCTACAATATTCATTAGAATTTCATGAACCTATCAATTCGCATGATGGGCGACCACTCCACACTCCACCATCCTCACATGTTATTACACTATCTCCTATCAACTCGTATCCCACGCTACATTCTATTTTAGCATAGTTGCGAAAAACATAGCCATTTGATCCGTCGGTACTTGTGACCTTCCCGTTAGCCGGTGTTGGGTCATCACAAGCTGACAAAAGTTTAGAAAAAATATCTTGCTTTCACTGTTGTTGTTTAAAAACATGGAAACAAGTATATAATTGACACAGTGTAACCTAAACCGACTTTATTTCTTATGTACCAGGGTATGGAGGTTAACAGAAAAGACAAATCTGAAAGTGTTGACGTAAAATATTGACAGTGATCTCGATATGAAAGTCTTGTTGGGAAATACAGATATTTCATGACATTTGCTAAAAAGCATAACAATCAATATATTTCTTTAATTACTACTTATTATTTTACAAAAGAAAGAAAGATAATCAGTAACACAAAATTTGTTTAATTTATTCATTTATTCAGTTCACATGTCACACAATTTACAATCATATAATAAAATATAGTTACAATCAATAAAACATCCAATATTGCATTAAAATTAGCATCAAGATCTGATATTATTATTATTAATATTATCAAAGGTATTATTATGTAATTGGTACATGTACTGCTTATTTATATACATTTTATTAATTAAGTATACTTCATAGCATTGAAATTTCTTTTAAGGGCTTGATGCGATATGCCCTTACATGTTAAATCTACGAAATTAAAAAAATTAACGTGAAGTTCTTGGAATTCCAAGAAAATGCGAAAGACGTATTCCTAATGGAACCAACGAATGCTTCAAGGTGTTATAATTTCTTATTTGTGAAGAAAGCAATTGAAGATAAATAAATATATTAAAGTATTAGAAAGTTATGTTTGAAATGAGCCAGAGTGTAAAATGTAACAACTAATTACAATAAGAAAAACATGCTGAAACCAAAATGTTCAATCAGTGGTAAATAATTAGACCATTCACACCATTTCAATATACAATTATATCTGACAAACGGATACTCGTTATAAGCCTTAATATTTGCGTTAAAACTAAACGTGAACGTTTGTTTCTGTGGCTGGTCTTTTATGTCTTACCGAAGTCGTACGGTGATGTCTTGTAACAACTTCCTGTCGGTCTCAGTTCATAATACAGTTTACAGTAATCAGACTGATCACAGCATTTTGCTTTTGGTATCGCATCATTTACAATATTTTCAAGAGGAAATCGTGGGTTATATAGCTGAAAACCTCCAGCATATGGACGTTCGTATACCCAGAGCCAGGTTCGTAAATCGTAACAACAGCGCTGAAAAAAGAAGACAAACAATGTTCATCCAAATACAAATGTACTGTCGAGAACAAACAAACATTTGAAGTCATATGTAATCCATTGAAGTCTTTTTAACGAGTTGTATAAGAACAAGCCATGGTTGTCTGGTTTATAATCTGAATTTGACTGTGTCTCTTTCTATATGTACTTTCATTTCAGTGTATTAGATAATATGTAAGCTGCGTCAGTAAAACTTCAATCTAGTCTCTTTTGCACATTTGACGACAGTACCTTTCCGTAATGTCCATATGTTCCAACGTGAAGCATATCAACGCACGCATACGTGATGTCTGTCCGCCATCTCTGAAGACCAATTTTCCAAAACCACGGATCGTATCTAGAGAGCCATATGTCACACGGACATTCTGGTGTCATGCTTGCAATAAAATCTAGTCGTTTCTTGTCCTCGTAGTTTTCATTATACCATTTTATACAGTCAACGGCGGGGTTTTCATACGTTTTGCCTGGTTGAGTAAGTGGTTTGAACACTAGTCCAACCACATCTGTAATGACAACATTTCTTCCAGTGAAAGTAATAAATGTATGCATGGGAAAAAGTAAATATTAGCTACATCACAGGAGAAAAACGTTCATACATAACAATGGAAACAATCAAATGAATTTACATGTATATAGAATATTTATTATCTCTAGCACATACTCACCTTGGTTTAAGCTTTAGCTTCTGAAACACTGTACGAGTATCAAATATTTGAATTGGAAAGGTAAAGGTAATTGTTCTTGTTATTTGCAATCCGGTCAATACTAAGTGTTATTGGAAAATAATCAGTGGATATACAAGTTGCATATTTCTATATATTTTACAAAAGTTTATATATCGTCTATCATGCTGATTTAGAAATTTAAGTCAATGATAGTTTTCTTTGGATAAAATGTGTTCTTACCATTTTCGTTAGCAGAAACTGAAAGTTTCCAATCAAGATGTAGCACTGGATTCCTAAATGAATATGGGTGTGAATATATCATTGAGTATCCAGCATATCCCACCCATACCTGAGCCCCACTGGAAAGTTTGTTTACCCATTGCATTTGTCTGTGTCCGTAAATGAAGAAAGTGTAGGTTGTCTTCCCATCGGATATTAGAACAGCTTGGAAAGTTGATGTCTGGATTACATTGTATGAAATATATCACTAAAATCTTATCTATTTCCTAGTATGCTGATGATAAAAACAAAAAAGATAGAACGCTGTCTGGGTTCTCAATGGAAATATAAAAATTAGAACTTGTTGAAACATCAACCTATAGAAACAATGTGAGATTGAAGCAGTACAGTATACAAAGTCTTCACATAATTCATACTATTAAAATGCTCTCTGATTTAGATCGACTTTGTCAAAATAAATTCATAATTATAGAATAATTTCATACTAGATTGTAAATAAAACTCTTAACTACATATTCATATAAGGATTACAGAAAGTAATGGTAGGGTGGTGCGGCGTTTGAGTGGTTAGCGCTCTGGACTACCAATCCGGAGGTCCCCTCTTTGAAATCTAAGAAATGCTTTTCAGTGTTTCCAACCCATCTATACATGAACTGGTTAGAAACCAAGAGGTATTCTCATGTGTATCGGTGCTATACACAGGGCATGTGAAAGAACCAAGAGGTCTATTCGTAAAAGAGCTAAGGTCTGGTACCCTGATTCACTTGTATCTGCATCTGTCTCTCTTACACCTGCGCTTGTCAGGAGTCTTGGTAAGTTCACCCAGGGAGAAGTACTAGGGTCGGCCGGGACTTATAAACAATCAAAGCAAAAGAAGTAATGGTATTGTTTTCATATTACACTTCTATATGAAGCAAATTTCAAATATACAATTTTTTTAAATTCCAAACCGTTTTTCAAAACTACCTTTAATGTTGTATGATTCCAAATATACACTAGGTGCATGTAAATAAATCAATATTAAATTTTAGTGCGCAAAAAGTAAAAACAAACAAGTTCTATCAGAATAGCTAAAATACAAATAACACATTTATAATGATACCCTCACCTTTGACATGTCAAATCCTTGTAGAGGTTTCATTTCAGCCCAGGTGGCGATCAAGACAAAACTGGCATCGAATGAGGCAACATTTCCGAATTTTCGTACTATCATCTCTGTATACGAAATTAAGTCCGCATCGTCTTTCATTTTCTCATATGAACTATGAATATCATATGATCTGTATAACACGGCTCTGGAATTCTGTACACTTATTGGTGCATAAAATGGTGCAATTATGCTCCTTTTTCTAATGGTTGAAAGACCGATCTTGTTTTTTGGAGGTGTCGGATTGGAATAAACTGAACCCAGACTTATAAAGCCAAACCAGCATATCTAAAAATTATTGAAGATCACGTAGAAATTAAAGGTTTGGGGGGGGGGGGGTTTTTTTTTTTTTTTTTTTTTTTTTTTTTGTGGGGTTTTGTGTGTGGGGGGTTTTTGGGATTTTTTTTTTAATTTTTTTTTTTTTTTTTTTTTTTTTTTTTTTTTTTTATTTTTTTTTTTTTTTTTTTTTTTTTTTTTTTTTTTTTTTTTTTTTTTTTTTTTTAAAAAAAAAAAAAAAATTTTTTTTTTTTTTTTTATTTTTTGTAAATAATTTTTTAGTTTCGTTTTTCAACAGTGTGACATTGGTTTATGAATAACAATAGGGACATCATAAACATCCAGCAATATATTGACAATCAAACATCAGTTGATTTACAGGAGCATTGAATGCTATGTTATAAGTTCATACTTACATAAACATCCTTATGTATGCTGCCAAAGGCAGGGAACCCCGGCTCAAATGATACCTTTGGTCCACAATCTTGTGTCTTTGGTACTGATGTATCCCCTTCGGATAGTCCATAAGGCAGGAGTGGCACTAAAACAAAAGTTACTTGGCAAAGTTGTAATTTTGTAAAGTAACATGACAAACAAAAAGTAATGGCTACAAATACACACGTCTATCATAGTGTTTGAACAAATATGTATTTTTTTCAATCAAACCTGTTGGTAACACATTCGAATTATAAAGTCAACCATTCGCATCTAATAAAATGAATTTTCTAAACTACATAGTATGATGATAATGGTTAGGAATCAAAGGCATAAATACATAACAATGTGTTTTAAATTATAATTCCTAAGTATTGTGCCATTTTAACAGTCCTAAAAGGATAATTTAACATTAGAAGTTGCAGTAGGAACAATGAACTTACTTATGTCACATCGGTTGGAGATTTTGTCATATATTCCCGTATTACATGTACACATAGAGTTTATACACCTTGCATCTTTAGCACTACAATACAAATCATTTACACAATCTCCACCGACATCGGCTGAAATTTAGAAAAAATACATCAATTGATGAGGCACTCCTTAAAACTGGTTTTAAGTTAAATAACTTTAAAATATTAAAAAATACAATAGTTACAAGTATAAGTACTTTGCCTAAACGTTTAAGCTATACATTCTAGTGATTTGAAAAAAAAAAAATAAAAAAAATTTTTGTATTTTTTTTTTTTTTTTTTTACAAAAAACTTAACCTTTCCGTCCTAAACAACTTATTGAGATTTGACATATATAGCTGTAAAAACTATACTACACGTATTAATTCATTATTTTATGAAACGCATTAAATTTAAAATATGGTTTGAAAAGGTATGGCAGAGGAAATTGTATTGACAGAGAAGTCCGTACACTTTTTGACACATGCTGGTACTGTGTTTGTCCATTCGCCGGTTTTAGTACATATTGTTTTTCTGTGTCCAACAAGCAAGAACCCTTCGATACAACTGAACGTTATTTCAGACAAGTATTTTGTCCCTTGGGAATCACTCATGTTGCCATCAGAAGGTACAGTTAAGCTTCCACAATCTATACAGGAAAATAAACTTTATTTATTTGAATTGTTTATTATTTAACAGTTTTCATATTTGAACAAAAGTCTAAACTTATGATCTAAGGTATTAAGTGTTTCTCTTAACTGAGCGAATGTAAATTATTATCACCATTACTTTGCGGATATCATCATATTAGTTTGACAATCACAATCATACAAAGCATTACATTCAATCATTATTTCTACAATATTCATTAGAATTTCATGAACCTATCAATTCGCATGATGGGCGACCACTCCACACTCCACCATCCTCACATGTTATTACACTATCTCCTATCAACTCGTATCCCACGCTACATTCTATTTTAGCATAGTTGCGAAAAACATAGCCATTTGATCCGTCGGTACTTGTGACCTTCCCGTTAGCCGGTGTTGGGTCATCACAAGCTGACAAAAGTTTAGAAAAATATATCTTGCTTTCACTGTTGTTGTTTAAAAACATGGAAACAAGTATAATTGACCAGCGACACGGGGAAATGGGCCTTCGGACAAAATATTTGGAAACTAGCTTTCTTGTATATTTTAAATAAACAATATTTCAATATCAATATTGGAAAATTTCAGTTACCCGAGTCCAGTACATACAATACTACAACAGTTTGAAAAAGTATACCTAAGGCGTCATTTTTCACTCTTAAAATGACGTCCCATACTACAATTTGACGTCAAAACTCACTTCAATTTACATGGGCAGTAAACTATTACGGTAATCATTCCATAACGGCATCTTTTATTTTTGGTTGCAACATTATATACTCTTCCAATATATATTGTATCTGGTGAACTATATCATGTCTTCTTTCCACGATATGCCCTTTTTCATAAGGTATAGCCAAAATAAAAAAAGAATCATTTTAAATCGCTGTTGCCATAGTAATGGTCTTGGAGGGTTTTGAAGCCAATATTATGTTTCTGTTGAGGAAAATATAGTGGTTATCAGTTTTTAACATTGGTTTTGCATTTAAAGAGGTTGACAAAAATGTAAATTTTATGGTTTTTTTATCAATTATTTTCGAATAATGTAACAAATGTCTGAAGGTACATTTTCGCGCGTCGAAGGTCATATAATTGACACAGTGTAACCTAAAACTAATTTATTTCTTATCAGGGTATGGAGGTTAACAGAAAAGACAAATCTGAAAGTGTTGACGTAAAATATTGACAGTGATCTCGATATGAAAGTCTTGTCGGGAAATACAGATATTTCATGACATTTGCTAAAAAGCATAACAATCAATACATTTCTTTAATTACAACTTATTTATTTACAAAAGAAAGCAAGATAATCAATTAACACATAATTTGTTAAATTCCAGTTTTTCTTAACTTTTATTTACTGGCTTTAATATTGCACATAATGTGATAGAAAAAAACACTCTCTTCCTTACGTGAATGGAGAAGCATCTGTTTGTGCTATTTTTATATATGAAAGCCACACTTATACATTTTGATTAAAAATACATATTGTATAGCCTAC
>JAFMSR010000016.1:8944677-8981179 GCA_022818135.1 Saxidomus purpurata
CATCTCAAAATCAATGAACATGACATGAATATTTCAATACTGAAGCTGTTAACAGTAGAAAGATTGTGAAACAAATTAATTGTATTCTTTGAACGAACAAACATATATCCTGACAAATCTTGCATTTCACAATTGAGATTGTTACAATGAACACATGGATTATGCGATGCAATTCTGAAGAAGAACAAAGTTATAAGTGTCACCAGCCGTTTTCAATCAAGTGCTAACGGTGTAAAGTACATGTAGTACCTCGCCGGCGTAAACAGCGTTCCCAAACAAGTCCGCCCAGCGCATTTTACAATCAGATCACCTCAGGCATTCTTGCGCCGGTGTGATCCGAATGATTCATTTGGTTTCCCTCAATGATATTTATATCACGTTTTAGCTAAGAAGTTGCGGAAGTGCAATTACATTTTCATCCGACTTCCCTCAGTGATAATTTTATCACGTTTTAGCCAAGATGTTGCGGTTGTGCAATGTCAAATAGAAAATGGTATTCCATTATGACTAGGTTAAAGAACACAGCAATGAGTAGGGATACTGTTACTATGTTCGCCTTCAGCTGTAGGAAAGGCTAGGGAAGCCAGGGATTACGAACTTAGCTACTGTTTCATATTTGTATACAGGGTCAAATGTTTCCCGTTCATAAAAGTTTCTTCAAACCAAGGTCTTTCAAATAGTATTTGAAAGACATTGTTCAAACTTAGTGTTTGTTTACTGATAATCTTTGAAACAGAAATCTTAAATAAAAATCATTGGTCACCCGTCTTGATCTTGAATTATCTTCCCTTGAAAATCAGAAAATAATACAAAATGTTTTGTTCAAGGGCAGATAATTCAAAATCAAGGCGTGAAGAGATTCTATGAAAAGGCCAATGTTGACTCTATCTACATATTAGAGGAAACTGTAGCAAATCTCCTTAAGTCTCATTAATTTCATGGGAAATCCGTATCTGCTTACTACCCATCATGTCCTTAGTCACCTTCAAGACTGTTGTGACCTACACGTTAGTTATGGTAGTTATATATTACCGATTTCCTATTATTTGTTGAAAAGGACTTTTCCGTCGGAAATGTGACGCATTCAGTTTAATACTTTCAAACGTTATCATGTGTAAGCATGGTCCTGCACTGTAAATTCAATTGTTTAACTTTTGAAGTTTATCTGAAGGCCAAGATGCGACAGATTTTGAGCAAATAACTGTGTTCAAATAGTGTTCAAACGTTAACGCGGGCGTAAAATAGATTGACACAGTGTTCAAAAATGGCCGCTGTATAAAAACTAGTGGTTTAGTATGATAACCTGTGATTATCCAGGTAATTGACACAGTTTCCAAACGTTTGATAAATGAAATCAGAAAAGGCACTCATCGTAACAAATAGACAAAATTTCCGAGCTTACTTTTCTACAGTTTGAAACATTTTCCAAACATGTCTATTGTTGACAATTCAAAGACATTTGTCTTTGCTAGAAAACATGAAATGGCAACGTATTTTACAGTGTAAGTTGCTTTTATCATACCTGATTTGTTCAAACACAAATCAACTATTTTTACCCAAAAGCAGTTGTTATTATGATGTATGTCGCTTTGATTGTTTATCAAACTCTTGCATGTATAAATGCCTTAAATGTCTTCATCTCGATTTGTAAAGCATGTAAATGCATGTAAATTGTAAGCTGCCCTTGGAGCGTTTGTCTCATTGGTTTTCATTCATCTGTCATCCATTGATGGCTGAAGATGAAATACATAATGCAGTCCTTAAACTCAGCACCATCAAATACAGTACTCATCAACAGCTACCCAAACACCTGAAACATTTCATATGCAAATTAATTTCTTACAAGGTACATGTAGTGCGATAGATCATCATATTTTGTCAAATTTAGGCTGACGTTGTTTCCATTGGATCAGGTTATAAACTTCCTCCATTCTACATTAACATACTATGTATGTTTTCAGTTCTCTTACATTGACCAACTTTATATGAACTCTGTGCTTGTATGGACTTGCGATTTCACTATGATATCATAGGTTACAAATATTCGTCATTCTATATCAAAACGAGTTCACTGCCTTGTTACCATGGTAGATTTTAGAGCACCAAAACTAAACATTGAACCAGAGAATTAGTTTTATGTTCATAAAAGGTGCGTATAAGAATATTTCAGTGGTCACACTTGCGGATGGGAATATCTGGCTCCAGGATTACTTTTTTTGCGGTATTGAAGCTGCTGACGCACGTGCGGATGAGAATATCCGGCTCTCAGATAGATTCTCATGATAGATTATTTTTCTTGCATACCATATCCTTTATAGTAGCAGAAATAAGTCAAACTAATGACTTATATTTACGCGTCTTTTCCTTGTAGTTGTGTATAAACGTAGACTACGCATTCATTCATAAAAGTAGTTCGAACTGACGTCATGAAGTCATCTTACACCAAGGGGTATAAGATAAGATTTTTCAGCAGTGGTAAAATTGTATGATATCCCGGTCTGGTTTGCAAGAATGACGCATCTTACCCAAAGCCTGTTTCTCCCATGACTGATATCACTTCCAATATCTCCGCATTACTATTTACGCTCGTAGATATACATGGTTAAGTTATAGAAGGATACAATTCAAACAGTTTCTTTCTTACTAGGGATGGAAATTTACCCGTTTCAAAGTATAATTTGACAATTTATGCATTATCTCCCATTATTGAAATAGATTGTGAATGACGCCATCTATCTACATCTAATTGTTACCATGACGTCATATAATGTTATTCTCAAACCAGCAATATCAGATTTTAAATATCTTTCATATAAGACCACAAAAACCTATTTATAACTTTATTTAACAAATTTATAAGCGTTCAACAATTAGACATATATTTTGAAACAGCTTGTAAATTTGACAAAAAGGGGCAAATTCCTGAAATAGATACATGTACAGCTGTATGAAAAGTGAATGTATTTATCGTCTGCTCTCATGTGACTAGCACAGAGGAGACGTTTGATTTTATCAAACGACATTAAATAGCTCTATTTGCTATAATCAAATTTTGCATTGAATTGTACCCAAGTGATAAATTATTTTGGTCAGCTCTTAGAATAGATATCCGGTACTTAAGTCTTTGCTGGCCTTTAATATGCAGGTACGTTTGGTTTTTGGTTTGAATGTAACGCCTGTCTATCAACAATTCGGTCATATACAGGCGGGCAGTTTACCTAAACATCGTTAATGGGAAGGACCAGTACTAGACCCCTATCCTCCGTATTAACTGACTCAGGCCGCAATGATGTGTACCTTTCGGGATAATCCGAGGATTTCCGTTGATTTAAGGATGCATACGAATTCAGTGTCAGCTCCGATGAACAATAGCAACAGCCATATGAAATCTCTGATGGGTCTAATTCTGCCATATGCAACTGGTTGGTGGCAGACTCTCAGTCAGTGAGAGGTTTTGTTGATAAATAAAACATCCAGGAGTATTTGCACTATTGAATTAACCGCCTGAAATTGCCGTAATATTTAACATTTAACCCATTTCACACCTAGTGTCTACTTAAATACTTACCTTTTCATTTAAGTTGTACATGTCTGTAACATACTGCAGAATACACATATTCCCATTGTGAAAATAGTACTGACTGAGAGTATTACTCACTGAACAAGGCTTACTGTGAGTAATGTTCGCTGAATAATGCCCACAATGAGTAATGCTCGCTGAATAATGCTCACAGTGAATAATGCCCGTTGAATAATGCTCACAGTGAGTAATGCTCGCTGAACAATGCTGAAAGTGATAACGATCGCTGAGCAATGTTCACAGCGAGTAACGCTCAGAGAAGAGGGTTTACCTTAAGTAATTCTGGCTGAATTATGCTCACAGTGAGTAATGGTCGCTGAATAATGCTCACAGTGAGTAATGCTCGCAGAATAATGCTCAATGTGAGTAATGCCCGTTGAACTACGCTCAGAGTGAGTAATGATCACTAAACAAAACCATACTGTGATTAATTCAAAACGTCAATCTTTACTAAATATTTCGGCCTACTGGCCTTCTAAAGTAGATGAAATACACAAACCGATTTACATTTTCATATATAACGTTATTATGTGAAAATGTAAAACGATTTGTGTATTTCATCTACTGAAGAAGGCCAGTAGGCCGAAATATTTAGTAAAGAGTAGACTTCAGAATTGTTTCATATTTATTCTCCCTCCGGAGTTACTTTTTGTGTACTGTGATTCATGTTCACTGAACAAGGCTAACTGTGAAAAATACTCAATGAACAATACTCACTGTGAAATATAATTTTTTATGCTCACTGAACAAGGTTTACTGTAAGAAGTGCTCACTGAACAATGCTCACTTTGATTATTACTTATTGAACAATACTCAATATCAGGAACATACAAAATTGGCCGTCATAGTTGCAAGGTGTATCCATAGACCCGAAGTGTTATACATTTGCGCGACCTACTCATCGAGACGAAAAGAATGATGGGTACATTACCTTCTTCATTGAAAAACCGTACAAATTGGCCATAAGTGTGATCAGATGAAGACATAAACCACAAGTGTAATTCATTTCCGCAACTTTCTCATCGAGACAAAAAAGAATGATGTGTCACATGACCAACTTCTAAGAAAAACGAACAAATCGGCCATAAGAGCGGCCAGAAGAAGACACAGACCCCAAGGTTCGTTCATATCCGCCACCTGCTTGTCTAGACGAAAAGAATGATGGGTCACATGACCCACTTTTGTGAAAAAACGTAAAACACTTGTCCTCATAGTGGCTATTTACATTTCAGCCACCTACGAACAGAATGAAGTATGATCTGACCCACTTCTGTTAAAGATGTGAAAAAAAGCCAGACGTTGATATAACCTCAAAGTGTCATATTATCGCGACTTCCACGCCAAGACAAAGAAAATGATGTATGACATGGCCCACTTCTGTGAAAGGTGGGAACCCCCTCCCCACCCTCCTCCCCAAAGAATCGGCAAAACACGGTGCTCTATTGACACGAAAGATGTGATAATAGCAAAAAACTGGCAAAACACAGCGACCGATTGATATAGTATGCAAGTTAGTTACATATTTTGGACATGCTCGCCGAGACGAAGAGCATGATGTGCGACATGACACGCTGACACGAAAGGTGAAATAAATAGCGAGATACCAGCAAAACACGGCGACCGGTTGATATATCATGCAAGTGTGTTACATTTCCTGGATGTACACGCCTAGACGAAGATAATGTTGCGCGACATAACGCACTGACACGAAAGGTGAAAGAAATAGCGAGTAACCAGTAAAACACGGCAACCGGTTGATTTATCATGCAAGTGTGTTACATTTCCCGAATGTACACCCCGAGACGAAAATAAATGATGCGCAACATTACGCACTGACACAAAAAGGTGTGAAGAATAGCGAAAAAACGGCAAAACACGGCGACCGGTTGATATTTCATGCAAGTGTCTTACATTCCCTAAACTTTACCAGGCACAGTGAAAAGGTGACACTGCATCCACAAGGTAGCTGTTCCCTTAACATAGATGATATAGTCATGAAAAGTATCTCATAGCAGAAAATGTTTTCTTTTAATATGACACTAAATCATCAAACAAGAAAATAAAGGAGAGCTTTTTTTCAATGTATAATTGAAATGCATTCTGCGGAGAAACAATATGCGTGTTTATTTCTTTTTTGTTTGAAGCTGTTCTTGCATTGATGTACAAAGACTTCACCATTATATTTGCATTGGATTTATTTACTTAAACGGCATTCTGTTTATTGGCATATACATGAATGCCGTTCAAGCTGTAACATGATTATATTTAGTTCAACTCTTTTTATCTGTCCAAAGTGCCAGTATCTTTAACTAATACTTTTCAAAATTGAGTGGAAAACATAGATGTACCCATGAATGCCTTAGTTTACATGATTTATTAGTTTTCTAAAGCTAGAATTTTATGAGACAAAAAGCTCCAAACAGTATATAAGACTATTGCATGGTCATAGACAATGTATAGATTTAACATGGTTGCTTGGCACTATATTAATATTGAATGTTTGCTAGGCAATTATATGTTTAGGTTTTTCAGTCTTGAGGTTCACTATGCAGCCCCTTTTTTGATAATTATACACATGTTCTGGGAATAGGTGATTATGACTCTAATAAAAATGAAGACGCAGAAAGATGCCTGTCATCTACTTGACGGATGCGAACAAATAGTTATATATAAGCTTTAAACAAGTCGCAACAGGGTCCATGCCCATATGTTTGTAGAGTATGTAGAGCTGCATGCTGATGTGACCGTTCAGCAAAAACCAGAGCACTTTCAATTATGTCTCCTGATTAAACAGTGAAAAGTGTTTGGCCAGACTTAACCAGCCTGGAAAAATGTACGTCAGGAAGGAGTTTCTCAAACAGACAGCTTTCTGTATTGCTGTGACCAGAGTGCAGTGTGTGAAAAAGGGAGACTTACGTTATGGTAACCTTGAACGTAACCTTGAACGTTTGCCAGGGCAAAAACGAAAGGAATTCGGTCACTTCTAAACTATGAAAATGAACATATTTTCAGGTTTAACTTTTTTAACTAAAGTCTTATAATCTTGGCACAAGTACCTCCCAAATCGCAGATTACTCTGACGAATTTGCAGTTTGACTTGAAATTTATCAGATTATGTAAAAGTTGATCAGTTTATGTTTGATATGTATCACTTGCAATACTTGCAAAATCTCGAAAGTGAAAATTAAAAAAAAATCAATTTGTATGATACATCATTGAACAGAATGTGTACAGATACTTTTGTAAACTCTTATGGAAATCAGTTAATTGATCTATGTAAAAATAATGACATTTATGTGGAATGGTTGAATTGGAAATGACAGTCGAAAACCATTATTGACTTGTAAAACTGCTAATATTTTAAGATTATTTTATGTCATCTTCTTTTGTTTGTGAAAATGTTGTTCATTTAAAGTGCACGGAATTTTTAACTTATATTCTGATGCCCATTGTCCATTACAGGCTACACTTAAAACTAAAGAGCACAGTTTTCAAAACTTAACACCACCTCAGAGACGCGATTGTGGGACATTAAAAAGTCGGGACACTTCTCTGATAATCTCGATATTTCTAAAATTTCTTAATTGAAATGAAACTTGACGAAATTGTTGACTGCAACAGCATATCACAAGGCAATATCGATGTAATAGTTTCAAACATTGCAAAACTTTTTAATAGCTGTTCCAAAACATCTTTTGGAGTCATAACAATGTAGACAAAAATAAAAAGACGAATACAATAAAACACACTATTTCGTGGTTGGATAAATCATGTCATGCATTTGCGAAATTTTTACCATAAAACTAGAAAAACATACAACAAGTATAAGACACAATATTTTCAGGATTTATTGAAATCAGTCAGTAAACAGTATAAAAGCACATTAAGAAAATCACAAAATAATTATAATGCAAACAGAATACAGAAAATTGGGTAAACTTAACTATGCCGACCCTCAGCAAAATTAGAATGTTATTAAAGTGACAATATGCGCATTTTTTTCAAGTAAAAATCCAGCTGAATATGGTGTGTGTACAAAAGCGTAGAGGAAATAATAGCTTTTAACCCAATACACCAAACCCTTCACGCTACCAGTATGAAATAATAACTTTCCAAATATTGATTTTCTTATTTGACTGGGAGAGTCAATTTAAGAAAAGAACAACTTCATGCAGGAGTTGCTTCCCTTCCACTGCAAGACACAATCAACTCTCATTTTATCAGTCCGATTTTTTTTTCTATCTAAAGCACCAACCTCAAATACTAATGCGGCATAATCATTAATTTAACACATTTAAATGAACAGCAACCAAAAATTGCTTTTATAAAACTGTCACCAAAAATACACTATGTGCAGTAAGATGCGCATAATGCCACTTTAATGGTAAACAGGATCGAAATGAGAGAACTGCAAAACTGAACGATTTTTATGATTACTTTTAAAACTTAAAGGGTGGGTCACTGGTGAGGTTTTGGATTTTTGCACTTCCGGAAATTTACATATGTTATATTTCGAAAATGATAATTTAACTGGGAAAAACAATTATGAAGTAGTAAACTTAGGCACATAGGAATATTTAAGTGCAAAAAAGTTGAACATTTTTGAGAAAAAATATTTTGACCACATATTTTGTGACTATTTTTTGCCATATGCCAAAATGGGGGTAGGGGTACAGAAATAGTCATTTCGCAAAATAAATATATTTACTTAGTTCCAAGAAGTTTTGTTAGGATATAGATATACATTAAAAACTAGTTTCTTTTACAGTTCTTTATTACAGACAAAGGCCGTCATATCTCAAAGCTTACCGAAATCTAAAAAACACATCTCTTGTCAGTTTTCATTGAATTTCTTTCTTATATGGACATTGACCCCCATTTTTTTTTGCATTCTAAAACAAAGGTTTTAATGAAACTGTAGACAAAACATTTGAAAAATTTTGCTATTCCTTTATCATGAAAATATTCATTGATCAAAAATTGAAAACATGAATTTTAGTAAAGTTGGTGGGGTAATAATAAGGAGCGTATTATATAATTATATTCAGATAATGACAGAAATACCACTATCTCTAATTTTTCATCCTAAAGTATGACATTCTACATAAGAAAAGATTAAAAATTGATACCAATTCTGAAAAATACACCAGATACATAAACGGTTACAATATCAAAATGCTAGCTAATTCTGCATTTAGCACCTTGATCTGATAGTGTATCACTAAAGATTAATATTGCGAAAAAGTCATTGACCCATTATTATTTTTATAGAAATTAACTACCAATATATAAGTTTCCATAAAACACAAGGTCAATAAAATTTCCTGTTATTTTGATTTTCAGCAGTGACCCCATTAACTAACATAGATTACACATTTGATCATTTTAGGACTATTTTGAAACATTTGCTTTGTTAAATAATTGTTTGAGAATGAAAAGTATTGTTATGATACTCGTGATAATAAGGCTATATACAAACTGTTGATGCTTTGGAAATAACTTTACAAGACTGAATTTTGTATGCTTTCCCCAAAAGAAAATACAGTACTGTTATTTCAATATTTAGTATTTATGAACCTGATAAGTGATGTAAGTTACCCTCCTTTGGCATTTGTTAGGGCATATCTATTGTGATATATATTACTTTTATCTTGAATTTATATCTGATCATTGGCATCGCATATGACGTCACTCATTATTCTGAAAAATTACAGCAATATCTTAACATATAGACTTCTCGAAACTTATTTAGACTTTTCTCAAATGAATCGTATTTCTATTATCTATAAACAGTAGGAACACTTCTGTAGTACACAGATACAAAGACAAAAAGGAAACGAATACTTAAATAAGCCATTCATACCGAAAGTCAAATAACAAGAACATACAGTTATGCCAAATACGTAAATCTATACAGAATAACTAATAGATATGCTGCTAGCAACAAATTTTAATTTTATTCAAATCGAATGCTGTACCATTTCATATCGAGTATGCATGTAACAGACTAATTACATTACATGGCTCACTAGCAGAACGATTATCAGTAAGAAAGCTTCTACACATACATTGTGAAGCAACAGATAGCACTGTCAAATTAGTATCTCAACAACATACTAGTAAATAACATGTATAATATAATTCATTTATAGGCATATACTATTAAATTCTATTTCGCAGTACAAACACACCAAACATCAAATCTCCATAATTTCTTTGTCTTTTCTTTGTAATAAATGATCAAAAAGGTAAGAGAACGATGCTCTTGTATAAGTTTATAAGACAATTTAATGATAACTTCGCCAAAAAGGCGCATTGCTTCTACATCAAGATAGTAGATTGTGACCACATGTGAACACAACATGTTTATTTTTTACTATTTCATAATTTGGATGCTGCATAAACCTTGAAAATGATAAAACATAGCACTGCTACTTTGTTAGCTGTAATATTATTAAATGATCGTCCCATTAAGGTAACTTGGATCTTAACCTGAATTTTACACAAGCCTATAAACATGACAGGTTTTCAATGTTTTTCATTGCATTTCTTTATTTCACCCTGAACCGATTTATTTTCTGAATTATTCCAGTAAGTTTAATTGAGGTTCAATTAGTTAACTTTTGTATTTATCTTATGTTTGTGATTTTTTATCCTGAGAAGAAATATATATCAATTTTATTTAAGTCTCTTCCATCGACATATATATAAATTACATTGACAAATACATTAAAACATGCAAATGGTCATTCTATTGCGAATTATTGGACACTATTCTTCTAATCAATATTGCACAAAAGAACTTTTCACAATGATATGTACACATTATAAAACATGTATAACCACTCTTATTCTTACCTGTAGATAAGATTTATACAAGACTATATCTGCTTGTACAAGTTAAACCTGTAAAAATCTGCCATAAAATAATCATTCAAATTTGACATGGAATGTACATGCATTTGCTGATGTTTAAAAAGATTTTTAAAACACCTAGTACCTCAAATCAGATGTGAAATACACTGATTAACAGTAATGTTACAATTATCAGGTGCTGAGAAAACCATACCAAATGACAATATACTTTGTATCTGAAGTAGATCTGAATATGTGTACTGAAAAAAATCAATAGTTGACGTAAATATTTGTTAACACATTCTTGTTATTTACCTATATCAATACATATGAAGTACCTTTAAACATTTCAAAATATTAAAATTATGTTGGTGAATATCTGTCATTTTGGCTGGCCCTCTCACAACATGCTATGATGGCTAATATATTTAAACAATACCACACACTTTATTGATACATCTTGTAACAGCAGACATTGAGAATTAACACCTATGTTTTTGTTAACATAATAAAATAAAGACTATCTATTTACAAAATAAACTCGTCTGTTTAAAATTCTATAGCAAAATTTGGCAAACAACTGAACTAGACTAGTCATTACAGAAGGGACATAACTTTTGCTCCACTGGCAACCTTTCATACCGTCCAGTTTCAAGACGAATGGGTGCAGTACCGCATCTAAAGTTAGAAAAAGCTGCCCTATGAGACCGTGGCATTCTTAACTTACAATAGTCTTACACTGAGTAACCTTCTTAAATTTAATGTATGAGAGTTTATTTCCTCCATGTTATATCATTATCATGCATACATGCTTTAGAGACTGTATCTACAAATATTTTCTTTGACACAATTTTTTTCCTAGCTCTATCAGCATTGCCACATGTATTTAGGATATGCATGACCATGTAACTCCAATTTTTACACCTTGTCCCATTTATTCCCATACATTACTTGAAAAGATTATAAATAACTCTGGATGCAGGCATTTTAGAAACTCTAAACAAATATATAGAAACACAAGTTGTGTGTCTCACTGCTTCCGGTTTCCAAGCCATATCACTATAAAGACCAGCACTTGTAGCATGTTTACAAATGTACGAGTTAAGTAAAGACACATAGCCCTCTGCAAAACTGACTCATGAAAACTTCTGAATACCCTAGATTGCTGCATCATATGCAACTACAGACCACACCATTGAGTCAAACTATTGGTAAAACATTATAGGGCATTCCTCCAGCGTTCTTAAACTTGAAGTCAGGAATCCTAAAGCTTAACCTGGCATCTCACTAGCTGTCACTTTACAATATAGATACTGATCTAGTGTTAAACCTAGATAGACGTTTTTATCAGTTTTCTCTTATTTTGACTTCCCACATGTAACAGTATGTTGTGTTTATCTCACACCTTTCTGTCGAAAGTGCATAACATTAGTCTTACTACAGTTGATATATAGAAGATTTTCAAGACTCCACTGACTCAAATTAACATATATTAAAACAGCTCTGTAAATATATTAACTATAATCTACAAATCTTAAGAATCTAATAATAATTCATGTAACACAAATGAGTTCGAAACCTGAGTGCACGATAGCAAATGTTGATAACACTGGTAAACAATTAAAATACTACATTATGTCCACATAGTTATTCATTTCTATTTCTGCATGGTAACAGTACATTTTAAGCCTCAGTCATAGTTTGATTTAGAAATGCATGTTTTCGTATGTTTTTGTTCCGCTTGTTCATCACAGGCTGAAATATAAAACTGTCAAATTGCCTGAACGATTACAAAATGTAGCAGTTATAATATTTTAAATAGTGTGTCATAAAACTTGTATAAACATAAAAACATTGTACGAGAAGTTAAGTGTCAATACTTAAAAAAAAACGATTCTTACAATTTAATTACTGATACATATATAATATCAAACCTGGTACTTTCTCCAAAGATGTGTAAATTGTTTGATGCTGATATTGCGTATGCAAGTTGTCGTAATTCGAACTGAAAAAAGATTAAAATCGTACGACAGTCGATTTATCAATATCATATGGATGATTTCAGAAGATAGTATTTGCACATCTTATTATCTAGGTAAGTGAACCTCAGAAAATACATGTATTTGTGTTGCAGTAACAGGACACCGTGTAGAAAATTGTGAGTACGCCAAATATCAAAATCAGAATACAAGATTCATTAAATATTAGGTCAAAAACCGAAACTTACACAATTTGTTTTCTTACGTAAACCCTTATTCGAAGTATTTTATGAAGAATTTTTCCAGGTGAAGATGTCGATGGTAAACATATATTTTAAAGTTCATGTCAATACCTTTGATAGTATCCAAGATATCGGACTTTATAAAAGAACTAACCAAAATTTCTTAGTTAAAGAAACCATTATTCTGTAAAAAAATAAATAGAGTTATGGACATTGTTTCCATATGAATATATATTGAGGGTAAACATAGGTTTTATGTTTCAAGGCAAAACATTTGACAGTATTTAAGATATTGGACATTATAAAAGTCTTTAACCAAAATTTCAAAGTTATCTGTCAAAAGTTAAAACCGAGTGATGAGCATTGTTTGTGTTTGGTAACAATACATTTTAAGCTTCAGGTTAATACCTTTGATGATATCCAAGATATTGAACTTTATGAAACCTTTAATCATGGCCGACGTCGGCTCTTCATACGATTATTCGAATAGTCGAGTTAAAAACTGTACATAACATACTCAAAATCCATGCAATGTTTCATTCAATATTCATCGATTCTTCCCCATATTATTAACGGTATCAATTTTTAATTAGATTAGAATGTGTTCGTTTTTCATGTATAAATTTAAACTTTGCTAAAACCATAATTCAGAATGTATTTATATTTTGATAGCTACACAAACACGAATAATGAACAACTTTTGCTTACATAGCAACGGCAAGAACTAAACACAATTGAAGATGAAGATTTTTCTTTCGATTTTCTTTATTTATTCACATATTAAAGAACGACCTACCATCGATCAAGTTGGACATTGAATCTCTTTTAGATTAGGGCCATAACAAGCGAGTGTTCTTATAATCAAGACAGTATTGTTTCTAGAAATTGTTTAGGAATCAAAGATTTGCAGGACGGACGGCATTTTAAATGCAACAATTACATGCGATGAACATGTTTGTATATCTTTCTTCGTACAGAGATGTCCACTGAATCTTGTGCCAAAAACGTGCATACATGTTTTCTCTTCTGACATTTTTCTCAAATAAGAATATACTCCAAAGTCTCACTATCCTCCAATATATCTGCCTTTTAACAGTTTGTTTTGTGTTTTAATAGATACATACTACTACATTCTTGTTGATGAACAGCATATCATCACAATTGCTTTCAAACTATGTAAACATTGACTTACCGATCTTCCAGTTCTATATTGTTGGTTCCTGAATTATAAAATTGTCAAATTGCCTTAACCATTTGCTGTTAATATATTTTAAATAGTGTGTCATAAAACTTGTATGAACATAAAAGCATTGTACGAGTAATTAAGTGTCAATACTTTTTAAAATTACTTTTTCTTACAAATCAATTACTGATGCATATATAATATCAAACCTGGTACTTTCTCCAAAGATGTGTAAATTGTTTGATGCTGATATTCCGTATTCAAATTATCGTAATTCGAACTGAAAAAAGATTAAAATCGTATGACAGTTGATTTATCAATATGCTTTGGATGATTTCAGAAGACATTTTTTGCACATCTTATTGTCTAGGTAAGCGAACCTTAGAAAATTCAATGTATTTGTGTTGCAGTAACAGGAAAGCTTCAGGTTTATACCTTTGACGATATTCCAGATATTGAATTTTATAAAACCTTTCAACATTGCCTTCGCCGGGCCGAGTATAATAGCTCTTCATACGATTATTCGAATAGTCAAGCTAAAAACTGTACATACTCGTAACATACTAAAATGCATGCACTGTTTCATTCAATATTCATCGATTCTTCCCAGTAGTATTGAAGGTATTAATATTTCATGAAATAAGAATGTGCTCGTTTTGCATGTATAAATTTTATCTTTGCTAAAACCATAATTCTAAATGTATTTATATGTCAATAGTTCCATACAAACACAAATAATGAACCACTATTGTTTTCATAGCAACGGCAAGAACTAAACACAATTGACGATGAAGAAAAACAAAACGACCTACCATCGATCAAATTGGAAATTTAATCTCTTTTAGATTAGGGCCATAACAAGCGACTGTTCTTGTAATCAAGACGGTATTGTTTCTAAATTGTTTGGAAATTAAAGATTTGCAGGACGGCCGGCAACTTAAATGCAACAAGTACATGCGACGAACATGTTTGTATATCTTTCTTCGTACTGAGATGGTCACTGAATCTTGTGCTGAAAAACGTGCATAAACTTTTTCTCTTCTGATATTTTTCTCAAATTAAAATATACTCCAAAGTCTCATTCTCCTCCAATGTATCTGCTTTTAACAGTTTTGTTTGTAATTTAAAAGTTACATAATACTTGATAGTTATTGCTAAACAGCATATCATATCAATTGTTTTCAAACTATTTAAACATTTACTTACCGTTCTTCCAGTTCTATATTGTTGGGTCCTGAATTATAAAATTGTTACTCGTGATGCTTTTAGTTAGATTTTGGACGTCATTTGTATTGAACTTTCAAACACAAAACATAGGTATATTAAATTAACGAGACACGTGAATTAAAAAGTCAGTTCACATTGGTGAGGTCATAAATCACCTTCATTGATAGCTCGAGTCTCTTTTGACAATAAGCATGTTTAACTGAATAATGATGTTTTAATTACTTGTTTGATGAATTTCTCTTGATATTAAAGTAGAGTGACAAACAGTTGGCAAAAAACCTAATGTAAGAAATCAGTTAAATAAGAAAAGTCTTGTAAACGTCAACCATATCGGTGCATAGAAAATACCTCTCAATTTTACCTCTTCGAGCTAATGATTTCCTACGCCATACAAGAACAACAGCTACAAGAACAGAGACGGCCGTCATACCCACTGCTCCTGAAATACCACCAACAATGGGGGCTAAAGATGTGTCCTTTTTTCGCATATTCGCATCTGAAATTGGAATTGTCCCTTTTTGCATATGAACACTCGCCAAATTAACCGATTCATAAATATAAACATAATTAGAGTACGTAAACTGATACAAGAAAGGTAATTAAAGCAAAGTGAGTCAACCCCTACCGGATCCATATAAACGCCATCAGAGCTACAGCAAATAACACTGACATATAGAGAATATTAGGCTACTGTCTTTTGATAATATATGATATCAGGTGAGGTAGATGCGGTCGTAAAAGGCGAGGCTTTAGTAGTTAATACATGTATGAGTCATTTTATTTTATAACTGTATATATATCCCCGTCTGAAAAGTATGTTTTATTGCTGACAAAGAGATAAATAATACATTGCTATAGTTCAGTCCGGAGCCGAGTGTCAAAGTACATAAAGAAATAAAACTTACTAAAACAACGTAACAATTAGCATGCAAAACCTAGATTAATTACATGGCAAAAAAATAAATGTTTGTTTGGTAACGGTAAAATTTGAACAGTCAGCAGAACACGTTTAGTTACCCATTATCCCCAGCTTACCCGGACACGCAACGTGGTTACCCCGTAATCCCTGTTTCCCGCAGCCACGTGACATAAGCCTTTTATTCCCTAGTATCCCTGAAGCCTATTTATGGCGTGTCCCCAGGTTTTGCCGCAGGTCCGTGAACTTAGCTCCATATTCCGTTTTATCAAGATTGACCCTGCAGGTAACACCGCTTCCTGAGGTGTATCCTCAACACTAGTATCAGTGAAAACAAGCACCTTCTCAGCGGGGATACATGTAGAGGCAAAGCAACCTTAGGCTATGTTGATAGTGATACAGGGGGCTAATTGTATGGGGTTGCAAGGATATTAACAAAGTCGTGTAATCAGATACACTGTTGCTACTAGATGACACAAAGCTTAACTCATCACCATTCGGGGATTTTCATGTCGGCAATGTAATCTAGGGCTGCGCAGATGCTTGGGGACATGGAGCTGACGGAATACTGAAAGAAACGTTTAACCTGTGGCCAAATTGAAACTATGGGATATGAGGCGGTGTCCCTTGGCTTAACAGTTCAGAGTTATCAGGATTGCATTATTCAAATTTTCAGAATAGAACTATAAAAAGGTTGCTCATTTTCTTTACCATTTCACTGCTCCCTTATATTATATGTTGATACAGGTTTTCTCGTGTTAGGACTCAAATATAATGATGTTTTCTGATACAAATTTCCAAGGAGTAGCGACCGTATATGACACCAATACTGTTTTTTTCAGGAAGCTGACTTGAGAGTGACTCGATAAGTTACACGCTTTCTTCACAATCTAGCTAAAATAAATTAGTATAAACTAGACTAAGAAATAATCCTTTATGCCACTGTACCATAACCTGTTTTATTTGAGTTAAGATTTAAAAAACAATTGTTCCGGAGTGTATGCAATCCTTATGTAAGTCAGTCAACAAAATCATGGCAACACTACTACAGGCTAATGTTATGAAATAAATGAAAATATCATAGGAAGGTACAATAAAGAATGGGTTAAACCGCTGTTCATTTAAAATTTAGTCATTATTTAGAAACGTGGATACACAGCAATGTATGAGTTAATATCTGCATGTTTGCGTGGTGTTCGACTTAGTAACCTTGACGTGATGAACAATGGTACTCAGACGAGCAATAAAGAGCCGTGAATGCCTTCTTGTTTGTCATTATTTACAATGTCATTATTTGAAAGTGCACACTGAACTACAAATCTTCCCAAATTTGAAACGGAATTAGAGCCGAAAACCAGCTGAGTACATGTATACAATTTAACATCCTCATGCATCAGTGGTTTGCCAACCTTTCAGACAAACTAATTAATGAAATTATGTAATGAACGCTCTGGATGTACGAGAATGACAATTTAAGTACATGACACGATTGTTCTTAATTGGGGAAGATTAAGCACTATTGTTTAATATAACTGGAACTCTGTCTAAAGACTTTTAATAAATGGTGAAGTACCAACTCACAGATAGTTATCTTCTATCAAAACTTGCAAATTATCTTATTTACTTGTTCTAACCATGCATGGGTTTCAGTCTATGTGCATTATAAAAGACTCCGGTTTCCATTGTATTTTTCAAGAATGTGGCGAGAATGTGAGTAGATAGTAACTATATTTACTCTTCAAAATTAAGTCTGTTTAAACACAGTTTGCAAGTTTCGGTAATGGGTCATTAGATAATGCAATTCTGCTTAATATGAACATGAATCATCTGATTGCTATCCTTATTTGGATTCAAATGGGTCGTACAGTTTTAGTAAACTGGGCGCCATAGGCATGTAGCTTAATACATGTGTATGCATCCTTTTGCTCATTCCATTTTTGGATCGATTGATTTATCAATCGGGCCAATGTTAACAGAGTATCTAAGCTTCCTTACGGCTGAACGCTTTACATACAAACAAGTAGTTCCATATATTCAGTTGTTACGAATTATACTGTCTCCTGTTTTAAAAATTAAAATTATATAGTAACATATCTAAATAATATCAAAACATTTCAGAATAGCATAATATTATATTGTTGTTTTTCTTACAATTTGCATCTAAATAAACACAGAAATCATAGATTTTACTGCCAATTGAATCAATATAAGTCCTGCAAGTCCCTATAAGGGTATTGAGTTTCTTTTGCCTGCCGGATTTCACCAGGCTAGATGATCAAGCCCTGTCAGTAGATATGGGCCAGAAAATATTCTGCTTGAATAATGATATAATAATAGGGTTTTCAGCGCCATCTCCCAGTGGGTTTATGGCATGCTTCAAATATATGCGCGGCGTCTTTGAAACTTTGCTTCAAAATTCGTCTCGTCCACTATATACAGCTGTATCACACAGTGTTGGTGAGGATGCGGTCACGTGAATTTTTATGTTTGTCTGTCAGTAAGTTAGATATTTTTAAACTATAAAGTGTTTGCAGATCTTAGCATTGCTTTGCTGGTTTAAATATAATGCGATGAGATAAATCTAACATAAGAGCAAACCAATCTATTTATGATAATTAGCTTTGTGCAAGGGGTGGAGCATAAAACTGTACTCTATCTGAAATAAAAGATGTAGCAATTGTATACCTCTTAAATAAAAAATCGGAACTATTAAAAGTGTCATCAAGCTAGAAATAGAGCAATAATTACCGATAATATTTATGGTCAGATTCTTCGAGTCCGATCCAAGCAAATGTTGCGTATTACAAGCCAGATTCCTTTGCATTATATTATCTCCTTCAACAGAAATTATACAGTACGTAGCATGCTGACACTGCTTAAACGTCATCGATACTTCACCATCGGTTGTGTGTTCTATCCAAGAAATGTTGGCTTGGGGACTGCTTCTAGCTGTACACTTGACGTGTACTTCACTCCCTTTATATATATCCAAAACCGAATTTGATGTGTTGAATTCTATGACCGGTGCGTCTGAAAAGGTTTTACTTTGTTAATCTTTCTTTTTTGTGTCTTTGCTTTTTTGATAGAAATATTTAATTCGCATACCGCATTTTTTGTAGCATTAATATTAATGTTAATCAAAACTTATGATTTATATCAGTCTATCATACTTTTCTACCGTTTGTATATGTAGAATTATTTTTACTTTTGTGATTAAAAAAAGCCTCGGGCAGTAGCGTAGCTGCTATAAGGCACAGTAGGCCCAGGTCTACAGATTGATTGGGAAATGAAATATTTTAAATGTCAAAATTGCAATGAAATCTGAAGGGGTAGGGCGTTAAGGGTGTTGTGTGCAGCAAGGTCATCTGCTATGAAATTAATCTTGTGTTTTATCATTTTACATTCAAAGTGTAATAAATCTGCATTGAATATGCAAAGTTGGAAAAAAATCATTGAATGCAGTTTTTTGAAAAAAATGTGTGTTTCAATTCAAAGAGTATATAAAGAAACAAGCATACCTAATTTTAGTATGAATAACCATGTCTACTGTTTTTAATCATCAATATTCAAAGATTTGAACATGAAGAACCATGACCACTGTTTTTCAAACATCAATATCCAAAGGTTTGAATTTTATAAAAACATCCCTTAACATAGAATTTGTATTTTATATAAATACAGTAGCCAGAAATGTTCAGTGGCTATCAGTTCTTTAAATGCTTTGATTAACATAGGTAAACAAAGTCCTCAAGGATTAAATTGAACCATTTCTCAAGGAACGTTAGATTGGCCTTGTCACGGGATCAGTATTGAAAGAAAGATCTTTTGGGTAATAAAAAGATATGAGAGTTTTTTTAATCAGATATTTAAGTTAAAATCTGGATGGTTTCAAATTTGACCAGTAAAACGGGAATATATCATGTAAGGTAGGCACGAAAACTTGCACATTCTTACATAGTTTAACTGCTTCTTTAAGAAAGAAAAAGTTGTTGGTCTACTGTACACTTACGTTGCATCTTTTGAGTTTCGTGACCTTTACATTTCATAATATACAGGCATATGTTCCAGTATTTGACCTTTTGGTAATTTCGTCTGCTGCTTAGACACATTTGATTGGAACGCGCATCACATTTAACCAATCACAATCTCTTAAATTACCATGTGTTCTACTGGTTAATTGCATATACGGAAACTCACGAAGTCTTGTTTTGTACGTTGCTAGGTCGGTTGCCTAGATGTTTGAATGTAGCAGCCAATCATTATAAAGATTCTTATTAGTTCATGTGTTGCGGCAAAAAATGTATAAATTGGGAGAACGACGCTCGTTCGGCGGGTTCTTTCTATCGCTGCACAAGCGTCGAGTTCCCCATCTTTCTTTAGGCCTAAAGTAGGGTTTTTTTCATTGTATATTTATTCATTATATTAATTTTGTACGTATTGGGATAAGACACTGGTGAATAAATGCATAAAGTTTAGTTCTCTCATTTTATGTAGACTTGGTAGCGGATAGTTGTCCGACTGGGTTCGAACCTCTGTCTGTGATTCACTTCCTGTCCACTTGCCCCGGCTTAGGAAGCGGTGACCGTTACAAAACTATGGACTAAAAATATGTGTATCAGCATATAAAAATAAAATAACATTTTGTCCTAACTTAACAGCTGTGTCAAAGTTTGTGAAGCAGGCTAGTGTTCGTCCTAGTACATTTGTATTTAAATTTATATAACTGAAACCAGATCAGTAAGAAAATTACTGCGTAAAATATTATCAATGATTGATAAGTTTGCGGAAGATTGCATAAAATCCTCTTAAAACTTTTAACAGTCTACTTTTGGAGTACATTGAAGCTCTGTTGCATCAAGAAAATAGCGTACAGTTGATGCACGTTTGTAAATCTTGAGTGGTATTTTGAAAAACACTTAGATATAGATAATCCGGTAAGTTGTATTGTACATTTTGTAATTTAGCTGCACATTAACTCAAATGTATACAATTGAAAGCCAAATTAAATAAATGAACAATGTTTTTATACGCCAGTTTCTAGAGACCATCAATATATATACGGTCGCAAATGTCAAAATCATTAAGTAGTTTATCCTTTTCTAACGCACAAGGTGTTTAAATGCGATAATTAAAACGCCGTTCGATTTTTGCGACTATATATACATGTACGTTATTTAAAGTGACATAATGCGCATTTTTTTCAAGTAACAATCCAGCTGAAAATGGTGTGTGTACAAAAGCGTAGAGGAAATAATAGCTTTTAACCCAATACACCAAACTCTTCCCGCTACCAGTATGAAAAAAAATAACTTTCCAAATATTGATTTTCTTATTTGACTGGGAGAGTCAATTTAAGAAAAGAACAACTGCATGCAGGAGTTGCTTCCCTTCTACTGCCGAAAACCCTACCAACATCAACAACGACACAATCAACTATCATTTTATCAGTCCGATTTTTTTTAATATCTAAAGCACAAATTTCAAATACTAATGCGGCATAATCATTAATTAAACACATTTAAATGCACAGCAACCAAACATTTGCATTTATAAAATTGTCACCAAACTACACTTTGTGCAGTAAGCTGCGCATAATGTCACTTTAATGGTCGCAAATTTAAATGACGTAACCAATCAGAAACGACGTTACATCGGTAGTGCGTAAGAAGAAGTGATTGATGTCTTTCTCTAAAAGTCACTTTGAAAGGTAATAACACTTTAAAAAGTCTATTATTGTTCAGTAGTTAATATGAGTCTTTTTATTGTATAACTATATATATTCCACATGTGAAATATGTAAAGTATGTTTTATTGAGGACAAACAGATAAATGATACATTGCAATAGTTCCGTCCGAAGCCGAGTGTCAAAGTACATCACCAGTGAAGGAAGTTATTTGTATTTGTTTGTTACATGACAAATATCTAGCTTCAAAGTTCATTTCGCTGGAAAGAAAGGAGATGCTTTGTTAACAAAAGTCTTCCCAACAGAATTGAGATTTCAAGTGTCTCGGGATTAAGAATTTTAAGGTATACGAAATACGAGTTTACACACTACTTTTGAACATCTCTGACATAGTCCGACTTATAGAAATAAAACTTACTAAAACAACGTAACAATAAGCATGCAAAACCTAAATTACTTACATGGCAGAAAAACAGATGTTTGTTTGGAAACGGAAAACTTTGAACAGTCAGCAGAACACGTTATCTTTCCTCCAGGATGATCTTGACTTGTGTTAACAGTTACTCTATACTCCGAGTCCCAGGCACCGAAAGGCTTGCTTGTGTTTTTACTGCTTCTTTCTAAATGGATACTTCCACTTGGTGCCTGCCATTTTGCTTTACATACGGGGTTCGAACCGTAGATTGTACATACGGCATATACTCGAGTCGGATTTTCTTCGGTTTCTATTTCTAGTTTGACATCTGTTGGTGGAACTGAAGAAGCAGGAAATGCAAACAACATTTAAAAGACTGCAAACTAATACCAGACACAGACAACTTCACTTTTGATAAAATTATTCATATCCAGAAAACATTGACAAAATTGTGTGTATTAAATTGATAAGTAATGAATATGCTCTTTATTATTTTCGGGATATGAACACTAATTGAAAAAAACTTTTAACGACATAGAATTGTTATAAATTCAATTCTATGAATATATATTTATATAAGCTAATGGTAGACAGTCGTCTTCTTCCCCTTTTCTTCGTCAATTTTGTACATTTTACAATTAAAGATGCATAGAGTCCAGCGATTAAAGCCGAGGAATCACCTTTCCCGAATGTAAATAATTTTATTAGTACCATGATGTGCGAGAGAGCATGAACAGAAAAACCACACGCTGGTAAACCGGCAATGAGCAAAATCACACAAGACTACATACCGACATACATTGAGAAATAAGTATTGTATGGATAAATACAGCGCACTAATCATATCAGAAATTGTGAAGATGGATTATTGATTTAACATTAGTCAACTAGTCAACAAAAATCAAGTACAAACTGATATATCTAAAAGAAAGACACGTGTTACGAAAATTCAAATGATCAAAAGCAATTAAAGACTGCCACATATGAACACTGGTCCATTTAAGACACTTTTTGTATTACATATTTAATGAATGAAAAGCAAAAACAACATAGGCATATAAAATGCAAATTCAAATATGTCACCCTCTCTTGAAAAATTTAGCAAGAGTTAGACTTGATACCGTATGTAGTATGTTCCTCAATTTTTGAGAAATTCAAAATAAAAGTTATACATTTACACTTTTTTGTGAACGTCTAATACAGGAGGTGGAACGTAAAGTAGTGGCTGATCAGTTTAAGTGATATTTTATTTTGTATATGATCGTAAAAATGGCGGACTGAACGTTGATTTTTTATCTCCGTGTATGCAGTTTCACCTGGCTTGTAGTATTACATGAATATTTACATAAAAACCATCCTTATATCTAACTAAAAATACCACAGTTGTAATAAGATAACAGGTCAAAGGGATGAAAAGTTAATAAAATTGTAGCAGGTTACAAAGTCATTATTCATGTGAATATCAGCACAAAACATCACTAAAAATGCATGAAGTAAGTGTCAGCCACCAAAATAGGGGTTAAATTTGAATTTTTCGGCCATAAAGTATCTATAATAGAAAGGAAAGCATGTAAAAATGAAGAACTCATGTTTCGCTAACACCAGATATAGTGGGAGAAAATCACACTACAAGTAAGAAAATGCGTCTTGTGACATGTGTAATCAAATGATCTGTCTTAGGTTTTGTTTCAATGGCTTTGTTATTCCTGTACCTACGAACTTGAAATAAAAAAAAACGAGTGAAGCATATAAACAGTAGAGCCGAAAAGGCGTAATCATTTGTCAGGACTGCTTACCGGGTGAAAATGCAGACACGGAGATAAAAATCAGCACGGCATTTTTACGATCATACACCAAAACATCACTTAAAGTGAATCAGCCACAACTTTACGTTTCACCCCCTGTAATAGGGTGTCTTTATCATAGATGAGAGTGTTAATGAAAGGGTATTGTTAAAGTACTTACACAGGTATTTCACTTGTCCTAACCTGTCACAGTCATTTTGTGGTTTGTACCATTTACTGAATCGGCAGCATGAGATATACTGGCCGTTCCAATTTCTCTTGAATGTTGTAAGGGAGATAACACTTGTGTATGATTGGTCGGCGATGTTGACAATATCGTTTTGTTGTACTGGTGACAATTCCGTACCGAAAATTTTCAAAGACAAAGTCGGGGTTGGTCTTCCAGCAGCAAATTTACATGTTATATTTACGGATTCTCCTTCTCTAAGTTTGCTAGGCATTTCACAATCTTTAAATGTCGGTGTCTCTGAAAGATAAGCAAGATCAAAAAGACTATATCTAACATTTCTCTGCATGTAAACGCCTTTTTGAACCCATGCATACATACAAGAATACCGTTCACTACCACTACTTATACTTCTGCTGCTGCTGCAGCTGCTGCTACTAGACATGTGTTGGCGGATACCTGATGTGAGGTTGGACATCGGAGGACTGACAAAACGAAGGGGTGTTCTCAAAATGATACATTTATATTAATATGTAAGGCCAACTGTTTCTGTAATTAATTACAAATATTTGCCTGTAATTGTAAAGATACAAAACAAAAGATTCATGTGCACGTGGGACGTAACGTAAAATAAATGTTTTAACTTTCTGCAGCATAGTTTGTCTAATTGTCAGTCAGTAGCACCACTATTCGAATACGTGATATCACTAATTACCTCTGTTACCACATGGTATCACCTATTGATGATAGCACCTATTCAAAGCTGATATGTGAGCTAATATATTCCAATATGTGATATCTATGAAGCATCGTTTTACTATTTTATGCACTTTGTGATATAACCTGTTTTCATCAACCATTCGAATAGGTGACATCGCCTATTCGAATGAGTGATATCACGTATTCAAATAGGTGATATCACCTTTTTAAAGGGAATGCGGAATTTAACCTATTATATCTGGTGATATAATCTATTCAAAATGTTGGTATCACCTTCTCGAAATCATGGTGATATCACGCATTGCCTTGATATTAACTTTTCAAAGGGAAAAGGTGCTATCACATATTAAAAAAATGTTTTATCAAAGGATGAGCCAGTACATTCATACGTTTTAGGTGATATGACCCATTCAAATAAGGGATTTCACCAATTATGAAAAGTGATATCACCAATACAAATAGGCGATATCACCAATTCGAATGGGTAATATCGCCCATTTGAATTGGTGATATCACAAGAGTGCATCAAATAGTAAAGCAGTGCTCGATAGATCACGTATTCGAAAGGGTGACATCACCTACTTGATATTACTTATCAGGTTCGTCAAAATATAATTTTGACTTATTATATGTCACCCATTTTAAAAGTTGATACAACCTTTTGTAATAGGTGATATCACATATTGATGTGGTAACAGGTGCAGGGCATGCAGTGGCTCCGTTACGCTAGCACAACCAAGCACGTAGTGCTAACAGTTGTAGGTCATATATTGGTTCCTGTTCGACAGAAAAATCAAGCTAGTGCCAGGGCTGATGGTCAGGTTGACATCAGAGACCAGAATGCGACCCAGCTTTCAGAGTCATTAGATAAAGAACAGGATGAAAACGAAGAAAGAAACCAATATTAGAAATTATTAGTGCAAACCATTACATATACATGTATAGTCGCTTTCTGAGGAAAAAATGCCAAAACTCCTACGCGAACTAGGAATCATTAGTGCATGTATATTCCGAATCGCAATGAATAGTTTTGCTACTGTGGCAATTAGACAAACTTAACGTCATACATGAATCTACTGTGCTGTTTATTTTTACAATTACTAAAAAACATATTTGTTATAAATAACAGAAACACTTAATTTTGTTTATTGGCTTTACATAATATAAATGGATCATTTTGAGAACACCCCTTCGTTTTGTCCCTCCTCCGATGTCCAACCTCACATCAGATATCCGCCAACACATGTCTACTACTAGTACTACTGTTGCTGCTACCACCACCACCACTACTACTACTAAAACTTCTATTATTTCCTTGTTAGTGTTTTAATTACCAAAATATATAAAGTTATAATTAAAAGAGAAAACAATTTGTCAGATTCGTTGCTCGGAATATTCACAAAATGCATAATACGATACAAAGTTGAGTAAGACATAGACAGATGCCTTCAACCAAGTAAAATGACGCTATAAAATAGAATGATGTAATCTTATTACTTACTTATAACATATACAAGAGCTGTGGCTGTCAACGGAGATACTAAAGCATCGTTCATAACTGAGCAGGTCATGTTTGTCATGTGATGTCTGTTGTAAAGATAGAAAAATGCCCAGTAACCACCCTTCTTAGGTTCTTGCGCAACGTATTGAGTTTCATTTCCTATTGCCATGGTAACTGTCACAGGTTCAGTACCACCACTTATCTTGCAGAAAACCTTGAACTGAGCCCTATCCTCACCAACAAAGCAGTTCTTACATTCTTCTATGTCGTTTAACCCTTCAAACAGTGGTTTATTAGGCGGATCTATCCAAATAAAATTCGCATGTTTTCTAAATGCTTATTTGCAGTGTTACAAATGTAACGTTTTACTACAAATTTATACAAACTTATTTATTCCCAATAAACAAGTTCTTACAACTTAGATTAACTGCTCTCGAGTCCCATTCCAGATGAAATCAGTCTCGAAGAGAGAGAGGCAAATCATTATAAAAACATGCGAAGCTACAAAAGCATATTTCGAATTCGAGTGTTGAATTAGATATGGATACGGTAGTTTATCGGCCCTCCACTTTTTTATGCTGATTCTATTCCGGAATGTTTGAGATCGCCATTTGCTCAAACTTGAACGTAAAAAATACATCATTTATTTATGAGAAAAAGCATTATTTTTCTCTTATAAAACATGTTTCTGTTTAAAGATGTAACGAACAACACGCAATATCTTGCTGTACGTACCTGGTAAACCCACGGCCACTTCGTTCGAATATGAACTATCTACATCACAACTAACTGAGTAATTCCCTTTCATTTTGTCTTTGTACGAGAAAATTGTGAGTACGTATTTATCATTTGTCGTTGCGCGTTCTTGATAAACACCTTTCATATTACTAAGCTTGCTTTTAATACCATGGCTGTTAGAAAGCACCCATACTCGTGAATATGCGTGTGGATAATCGATCTCGGCCTTCTTTGGAAAATATTCTAATTCCACATCCTCGCCGTGTTCTATTTTCGCTGTTCTTCGATAAACAAATCCACATCGTCCTCCCGATATATCTGTTGAAAATATTTTTTTTTTTTAAACAGAACAGTGTGAGATCCAAACGTATCCAAAATCTTTTCTTTCTTTTTTAAATGTCATAAATTCATATAATTGTGATGATTATCTTGTATCACTAGTATATGAAATGCTAACCTGCATAGGTACGGACTACACTCCTTATTAGGCTATATATTTACCGGGTTCAAAGAGCTAGTGTTGTTAAACGTAAAATGGCTTGTCTCTTAGCAACGTGCAAAAACAAATGAATTTAGACTAAAAATTTCGTACAAATAAGATATCTGGAATTACAGAAAAAAAATTATACAATGAAGACAAACCCATACTTCTTAGATGAACTCATCTTAAAGGGATCGTCTTCATTTGTTAAATTATCGCGTTCGTAATCTAGATAAATATGCCGGATATATAAGCTGTTTCAAATATAATGGATTGCTTTTTCATGATTTGAGCACAGAATTCCTGTTCCTCGTATTTTAAGCCTCTGTTCGACAGACAGAGCATAAATGCTAGAGTTTCAGCAATTTTACACCCAAGTCACCCGTGATGACTACGATGAAAAGAATTTATTTGACAAAACATTCATTCAATTTGTCCATGAGCAATAGATACAATTAACATTACATGTGCCTTGATAAAAAATCTTGTTGTTAAGGAAAAAACTGTTTGAGGAATAAAAACGTACCTTTAAGTTCAAGTTTGGGAGTTTCCATTGTGCAATTTACTGTGTTGTTGAAGTACTGGATTCGGTAAAACATTGCATCATCCTTTGTCTCTGTAGAAACAGTATTGATCACAATAAAGTAATACGTTCCATCTATCATAAACTGGTCAAAGTTTGAGCCCCGAAGAGTAGACCATGGATTGTTTTTATTTGTACGTTGCAATAGCAATGTTGCACTTTTATCATACCTATGCACACTGGGAGTAAAGGTGAACGTAACATTTCTTCCGAGTATTGCCGGCTGTTCAATACTTAGATCACCGCATTCGGTAATATGGGGAATGGCTGAAAGAAAGTAAACTTGTATCCCTTTCCGGTTTCATTAAAGACTACACGAGATACTAGTACAGTAAACTCCGTTTTCAACGAGCTCCTTGGGGCCATTTAAATTTAGTCCTTATATCCGGAGTTTGTTACATCCATAAAACATTTTCATAAAAAATAAAGATATAATAATAATAATAATGATTATAGTGATAATAATACTTTATTAAAAGAAAGTAAGCACATGATGACAAATATACAAGATATTTACATATTTTCAATGTGGGAAAGAATGCATAGATTATACACATAATGAAATGAAAATTAATTGTTACACAGTAATGAAAATGTACAAATTTTCTTTTACACATCATCAATATAAGACAAACACTAATAACATAAGATACAATCACGCATTGGGTGGAGCGGTGGTGTAGAGGTTAGGGTGTCGGCCGCTCATCCCGGAGGTTGCGGGTTCGGGCCCCACTGGGGTCACGACCGTACTTCCTCAAATGACACCGGTACTGGTTCAGGAAGCGGACTCGAGAGTGACTCGATAAGCAACAAGCTTTCTTCACAATCGAGCTAAAATAAATTAGTATAAACTACTAAACTACAATCACGCATACAAAAATGTATAAACAATATCGTGTCAGTATTAACAGTATTTGGATTTTAGTAAAAGCTATTTGTAATGATATTTGAAAGATTTGATCTTTGAAATATTTGTGATCTTTAAAGGAATTATATTCCATACAATATCACTATATTCGGAGTCGTTATATACGAAGTTAACTGTAAACTTCTCAAAATACAACGGTAATGCTTCATTCAAACTTCACATCCTTCCGTCTTAAAACGACAGGTCTCGATTTATAAATTTTATTGCAAACAGTACAACGTCTATTGCTTTCAATATTCAGGAATAAAAATTAAAATTTATTTACCCGCTCCACTGATTATTGAAGTTGCAACAAAAAAAAGATGGTAACCGTATGAATTAAAACTATCCAAATCCATTATGAGTTAAGAAACACATTCTTTAAATTAGCTTTGCTTACAAAGTATACACATGCAAGCGTTTTAGATGTTCGACAAGGAAGTTATTATCTGGATGCAACTTCTGATCAAAATGATTAATTCGATTGTCTTTTTAAGTTATGTTTCCGGAGAAGTTGAAACCTTTGTTAAGATGGAAATCCGTTTTTGACAAACATTGTTTATTTTAGGTTTTTCGATGGTTTAACGAAATATAACGGTGAATTATATCCCGATAAACTCACAGGCTACTCAGTAAAAATTATCAAAATCCGTTACCCGGATTAACGTCAAAAAGAATACCGAGCGTACTGAATGCCGGAAACTATATGACGATGACGTTGTTAAAATGACGTCATCTTTTCGATGCTTTCTGATGACGTTTCCCGCAATTTTTTAAATAATTTTATTGAAATAAACCCAACAAAAGTAGAGTTTTGGATATAAGATAAGCAGAAAAATTGTTGGCATCGATGTTATATCACGATAATTTCACTCGTGAACACCAAAAGTTGTTATTTTCACGCGTGAAAATATCAATTTTGGTGCCCACACGGTGAAATTATAACGTGATATTATACCGAAACCAACAAATCTCTATGTATCTGTCACATGATGTTTTAAACAATTGAACTCGATCTGTTGACAAATTTCACGAGATAATTTAGGCAATTTCTGGTAATATAATTATCAAAATAGCATATCATTTGTAATACTTCAAGTTTCCGTCAATTTTTTATTTTGTAAGATTCAAAACACTATCATTTAAATAGTGCTTTGTCATCAAATAAACGACGATGTATCGGAATATTCCTGATGGGAAACGACGCTTGAACCGATATTATTTTCTAAAGTAAACAAAAATACTGCATATTGGCTAACATTCGCGATGATTTGATTTTCGCTATTTTCGCGAATTTGACACTTCATTAATAAAAAAAATCTCGAGAAAAATTCGTTTCACATAGATTTATAATTAACAAACTCTCCTTTCACGAATTTATAATTCGCGAATGAGTCTGTCTGCTCACAAATCGCGAAACGAGAAAATTACCCCGTTTACAGTAAACAGATCGTCGTAGCGTACTGAACGAGGAGTAGGGTGACGAATTGTGCATAGACTTGAAAGTACTTCTCACATAGAATTAGGTACTGAAATCATTAATAACATACCGTGCTCCTATGTGATAGCAATCGACTTACCCAATAGAAATACCAGAAATAAAATCGAAACGCAGGTATAATATGTGTAGTAAATAGCATTTACATACCATACTACTTAACTAGTTTCCTATATATTTTCCTATATTTTATTTATCAAATATCATGTAAGTACAATAAATATTACAAAGACAATTGATCGATAAGCTTTTTTGGAAACTCTTTCCCTATATTTGTATTCTTTGCTGTAAGGAGTTGGCTTTTGGATTTATATACTTTCCCCTGATAAACATACATGTATATGTACGGTCATGTTCCTCTGACTCCTTAGCCTATATATGAAAACAAAAAAACAAAAATAATATCAAACAGGGAATGCCACGTACCAAAAACACAGCATCTCCAAAACGAGGCCCACATCACCCAGAAGTGCACACCACCAACACACACACACACACACACACACACACACACACACACACACACACACACACATACACTACCAGCACACACTAACATACAAAGCAAACACACGAGGACAAAACGAACAATAAAAGGAACACAGTGGGGCACCGCCTTGGAACGGTCAGTGGCAAAAACACCACTGGGGAGCTTAAACCGGTTTATGGTGCGCACCCAACCTCACTCTTACCCCCCACCATGTTCCAAAGTCACAGGACAGTGTAAATAAAAGTAATCCCTGCTAGGTGAATCTCTAACACACGCAATGGAAACAAAAGGCATGGTATGTAAAACACAAAAAAGCTCGTGTATAAATATATGAAAAGCAAACCTTGAGAACCAAAAAACGTATGTACTCAATGCCTTTGCAGAAGGCAGAGCACCAAGAGAAACACCCTTAAGGGCCTGACGAAACAGGCCAGAGGACAGAAATCAAAACAGTTTCGTCCCAGTGGGATTTAAAAACTGCCCATCACAGAGTCCTCCCCCTCTTCCGTCAGACGCAATCAAAGAGGGAAGCATAGCGTCCAACTGTAAACGGGTTGAACACCAAACATGCGGTGTGTCTCAAAACAGTTGGGTCGTAACCTCTTTTAATAAAACGTTTTATAATTTTAGCAAATACAGTTGGAAAATTGCCATGACCCAAAATCTTACGAAGTTTGTAAACCACATCCCCATAAAAATCGGGTTTTGAAATACCTTCTCGCAGAAGAGTCTTTAGATTACTATTGAATTTCAAAACCAAATCAGAATTACGATAGTAAAATTTAGCAAAATATTTACGCAATTTGTAATAACGGTAGCCCTGTTGAAGAAGTTTATTTGTAATATATTGATTACGTTCATTGAAATCCTCAACATGACTACACGCTCTGGCAAACCGAATTAACTGAGAAATGTATACCCCATAAGATGTAGCATGAGGTACATCCCCATCCAAATGGGGGAAATTTACAATACTAAAATTAAAATCATCCCTCTTGTCATAAATTTTGGTATGTATAATATTGTTATAAATAGAGAGATGTAAATCTAAAAATGAAGCACCAGTATCCAAATTGTTAGGCAAGCACATTTCGGACGCAGTATATTCATAGACCGTGTTGCGTGTATCCACAAATGGTGGTTGTTAGGGGAGGGAAACTAATTATGCTCAGGATATCTGACGTTATAGATTCAATATTGAAAGTAAGTTTAGTATTAAAAAGTAACAACAAGTTTAATGTTGATACGCCGCATTTTGTTTTTTTTAACCCATGAGAAAAAACATATACAGCAACGTGACTATTGGCTTTGTAACTATTACGTTAAACCGTGTTATTGCTATCACCAGGAAACATTTTGAAAGTGTATTTCCTGTGTCATTGAGCATTCAGTCATTACAATGTAAGGGTACGTGACTCATAAAGATCCATGTGACTGACAAGCTCAATGGTTATAGTCGGGAATGGTTTACGTATTACTGTTACAAAAAACAGACTCCTGTACATAAATGGACCAACCAGGGCCTTCGTGTTACACACAAATTATTCAAATACATGTTAATGTGCACTATCTTCCCATTGCCCTTCATCAATACGTGAAGTTTCATGAACCTATCATGTATACTTTTAGAGTTATTGCTAGAAAATCCCCTTTTTTATGATTTCGTTGCCATAGCAACAAGACTTTTAACCGGATCAAAATTAAAATGATTCATGATATCTCCCCATTGCCCTTCATCAACATGTGAAGTTTCATGAACCTATCATGTATATTTTTAGCGTTTCTGCTAGAAGTCCTATTTGTAATGATTTCGTTACCATAGTCTATCTCCCCATTTCCCCTCATTTACTTGTGAAGTTTATTTATTGAAAACCATCAACCAACTGATGATTGATAACTTGTAAGAGACACCCCTATTCGAATGAACTATGGCGGAAGCACAACCTAATACATGTAACTGGTATGACCCACGAGTGACCTTAAATCGATTTTGTTCAAATAAAACACTAATAGAAACAAACCATGAAATACAATGTATGTACATATCAAAATCAATGAACATGACATGAACATTGCAATACTGAAGAAGTTAACAGTTGAAAGATTGTGAAAAAATTAATTGTATTCTTTGAACAAACAAACATACATCCTCAGCATATCTTGCATAGAACAATTGATATTGTTAAAATGAACACATGGAATATGCGATGCAATTCTGAAGTAATACAAAGTTGAAACAAGTGTCACCAGCCGTTTTCAATCAAGTGCTAACGGCGTAAAGTACATGTAGTACCTCGACGGCGTAAACAGCGTACCCAAACAAGTCCGCCCAGTGCATTTTACAATCGGATCACCTCAGGCATTCTTGCGCAGGTGTGATCCGAATGTTTCATTCGGTTTCCCTCAATGATGTTTATACAGTAGTCGGAACATCTTAAGCAAAATCAACTATGGCAGCATAGTTTATGCCTCCGCTAAAGATTCACAACTAAAAACAGTTCAAAGACTACAAAACAGGGCACTAAAAACCATTATAGGATGTCCGAGGCACACCCCCACCCTCCCTCTACATACCGAGACTGCCATGATTCCACTGCCTCTGCAAAGAGAACTTCAAGCTCTAAAATACTGGGCCAGAAGCTCCAGACTGGGCCAGAACTTACCAATCAACGATGAAATTTGTGACCAACCAGCATATTTTTATAAGACAAAGAGTAATAAAAATTTAAAGAAACCTTATTCACAAAGCATTAGGACATTAATCACAGAATACGGCCTAAGCGAAACCCAAATTCAAGAACCGTGCTACGAACAACTTATCAATATTGAAATGCCTGAGATTAACCTAGATTTAGTAGGGAAAATTAACAAAGCAGAAGGTAATGAAAGAAACAAAATTATTGCAAATTTAAACATTATTAGACACTTTAGAGACTTTACTCAAATTTATACAGATGGTAGTAAAGACCCGTCCAAACAAATAGCAGGGGCGGGTATAGTAGTTATAGCAGAAGACGGCACAATTCTACATAACAAGAGTCTGAAGCTTAACCATCAAACTTCAATATTTACATGTGAATTAGCAGCAATAGATTATGCAATAACTTATTGCAAAGAAAACTATATTTCAAAAGCAGTCATTATTAGCGATAGTCTGAGTTCTTTATTAGCAATAAAATCAGGTCAGTCTCATAGGCAAGAAATGATTTACAGCATTTTAAAGTCCGTTACAGCCATAAAGCATAGAGGGGACGAAATTCAATTAATGTGGGTACCGAGTCATGTGGGCATAAACGGAAATGAATTAGCAGACGACAAAGCAAAATTCGGCAGCACTTCCGGTACAGAAATTCCTATTAAGCTCAGTGTACCGGAAGTCTACAGCATCATAAAAGATAAAGTAAAACAAAAATATCTACAGCAATGGGAAACTTACTGCTCAACACATAACATAGAAATTAATATTAAACCGCCTAGTAAATTACAAACGTACCATCATGATAGAAAAATAGACACAATGTATACTAGACTTAAACTTAAAAGTAGCTATCTTAAAGGGGACCGATACATAGAAGACAAAAACTGCCAACACTGTAACGAAATAGAAAATTTTGGCCATCTACTGTTTCACTGCCCATTATATTCGGAAGAAAGGAAAATATTTGAAACAAAACTTCTGAAATTAGAATTAATAACCATTACGGAAAAAACTCTGTTAGATCCACCAAAAGAAATAGCACAAGATATTCGCCTGGCCGTATTCGAATTTATCAAAAATATAGGATACAATGAAAAAATATAGATTAGGACTGATTACATAATTGACTGCTCGGCAAAACACCAGAACAAACATACACTGAAAACACAAACGTCATAGGTGACTTTTACGGAGTGTTAATGCCGCCCGGCAAGCACTCGAACCCACACACCCACATGGTCGTACCAAAAGACCAAGGGGAAGTATGATGTAGTAAACGGACTGCGCAAGTGTAGATCGACTAAAAACCGTATCTTACCCTTTATTTGGGACTCCCACCTTAACGAAATAATGCGTAACTCGCAATGGGGGAAAAACGGTACTTGGACTCTGCAGGAGCATGGTGCGCGGAATGCATGGTGCTAGCCCTGAGCTCTATGACCCTATATACAGTACACAGCACACAACTCACACAACTCTATATTTGATAAAAGTACATAGGGGTAGATATGGCAAGTCTATTATAGATTGTAGATATGTTATTTCGTAGATTAGATTAGACTAGACAAGTCAGTATCGCATTTTAGTGACATAAAACAAATATTTCCACACTAAGAAACCCCTAACACACTCTCTGTAAACCAGGGGTGTCCTGTAATTTACCTTTAAGTAGTTTAGTATACTTTATTATACATGTATATATGTTAGCAAGAATGAGCTTCCGGTACAGAAAGGTCAAGGACATCAAACCCCCACCTCAGGTGAATCTTTTAGACAAAACACATATCTAAAACACTGAACTCATATACCTCCGGAAAAAAATAAAAATTTTATATCAAAAAACTTTAGAACTAGATAAGGGCTACCCAACACCCTAGCCATAACTATAAAGCACGATTTAGTAAAGATTTGAAATGAAAATAGAAAAGATTGAAAAAATTAGACAATTTTATTACAGATAATTTATTCCGCGATTTTCCAAAATTTTGTAGCATAAAAGACAATTTATAAAGGATACAAAACATTGACAGTTTATATTTCGACCAAATTATATTTAGAATAACAAGGACCAAAGATATAACACAAAAAACCGTAAGAAAAAAGCTTTATTTAAACAAAATCGGCAAAAAATCCTTTTTCTCTATCTAAATATATAAAAAACACATGTATAGAATATTTCTACAAATACCTACCACGTGACAAACCCGGTATAAAGCCCACATGTATAGAATATTACTACAAATACCTACCACGTGACAAACCCGGTATAAAGCCGACATCTTGACATGTGACGGAAGCTCAGTAGATTAGATAGTTATTAGTCATTTTATAGAAATATGTGAAATTAACAAATTTTTACTTTTCAGCGGTTCTAGTGTCTGAGTAAGAAATTTGATACCTACATAAGAAAAAATAGTGTCTGTGGCGACATACCATTATAACCCACGCATATACAAACCCCTGGTGATTACAAAAACAAACATACAACTAATAAATGTCCAAAATAATCACCAGGACAATGACTGGAAAAACGTAGAAAATAGAAATAATCACAATTAATGACTGCTTAAACAAGAAAATGCATACTTAATGCCCTTATAAAAAGTCATAACTAACCAAAAACAGTGATTGATCCTATAACTAGATACCCCAGACATTGCAGAAAATGCATAAAACACTACTTATTTCCTAAATGGAAGCAGTAATCTACTGTCAAAAAATAGCCGGATCCAAAAAAGCCAAACGCGCACCTGTTATAACTCCATCCGGTTCATGCGCACTAAAAGTCGCAGTAGGTCACCCAAAACCAACAAGTAGGTCAGGTCAAGTAGTAC